>VXAK01012749.1:362-13789 GCA_013399435.1 Arenaria interpres
TGGAATACCTACTCTTGGAAGTTTGTTTTTGAAATTCCAGTAAACTGTGTAGGAAATGGAATCCATTGTTGTCTGTGCATGAAAGACATATTAAAACCAAAACAAAAGAACAACCTGATATGCTTTGTGCGGGAGTTTCGGTAACACGCTCTAAATGTTTAGAACAATGGTTTTGTTTTGTCCCTTCTTATTTGAATAGAGTTGCAAGCTGCTATAGCTCTACCCATGGACTGGAATTTGCACTAATCTGGAGACATATGAAATAATAAAGTGGAGGGGGTTTTGTGTGGGTTTTTTTTTTTAGTTTGTCAGCTTCTTTCTCTATTTTAATGTCTCTATGAAAATTATTCTATGACATACTTATAAAACTGTGATTATAATGGACTTATATTTCATCCTATTATAGTCAAATCTTGTTGCAACACCTTTTTTCTTGCTTCCTATAACTGTCAATATGGATAACCCAACATGTTTTATGTGGAATTTTTTTGTGTGATGGGTGGTGATTTATTGTGTAATAAATCTCTTTACCTTTGTGTTGTGTTAGTCAACTAAAAGCAGTTTAGAAAGCGATATAATACCTTATATGTTAAAGGAACAAAAATTTTGGTGGAAGTAAATGCCAAGAAAGAAATTGTTGTGTTTGTTTCTTGAACCCAAATGTTTCTTGTAACATATTGAAATATTTCTCAGAGTAACTGGCAGCAGTTAACATGTAGTTTACATAGCTGTTAAACTTGGAACTTCCTTCCACACAGATCTGTTTTTCATGCAAAGTTAAACAAGCAGAAAAAACCCCAACAAAACCAAAACCAAGCAAAACAAACAAAAAACCTCCAGAGCTAAAGCATAAGAAGAACGTGGGACAGGCAAACCAAATTGTTTCTGGAAATAAGTTTCAAACTACTTCTGAAAATTCTGAACAGGTGAAACAGTTCAAATTTTCCTGTGTTGAAATGCTGTGGCAAGCATGAGTCTTAAATGTTTAAAGTCACTGTTACTATAGAAGATACTTGTCCCTTACAACATGTGTGCTGATTTCAAAGAGGTGCACCAGAGCAGAAAATTTGCAGCCAAATGGAAAGCTCTTAGTATTGCAGGATTAAAATTACATCCTACTCATTCGCCTCAATCTTAAAAAGGAAAATTTTACATCCTGATGTAATGAGATCTTTGTCCTTGTTTCGAGGCTGTATTGCGTGCAGTTGAAACCTGTATGCCACATAAAACTTGTGCCATTACAGGCAGATGCTTTCAAAGACTATGACAGATAAAGGATAATGCAAGAAATATTAGCTTTATTAGTTTACCCATAGTCAAAAGGACACCTGAAAGCTTTCTAGAGAAATTGGGCAATGGAAGTTATACAGAGTTCCAAAAGACAGACTTTCAAGAATGTTCACAGCGAAAGCTTAAATATTGAATTTTTAGTATACTTACTACTCTTTTATGCATGGCTATAGGTTCTAGTTGAAGTTTCTTGCAAATTTTTATCCCCAACTGCTTTGTTTTTTCACTTTTCCATTTCAAAATAAAATTTGCTGATTTTAAAAATATCAGTCTTTTTAGTAGTTTGATAACCTTCAGACAGACCTCTTATACACTTGCATAATGCTTTTAAAATATGCCATCTGTAAAGCATCCTGAAAACTATAAAGTCTTTGTCTATTTTTGCAAGTGGCTCTCTGGAGCTCTGAAACTGTGTGGGCCAAAGTTGGTAAAAAGGCAGAATCATCAGAACTGAGTGATCAGGCTGGACCTTGTGCCTACCTAGATGAAGTAAAACTTGATCACTTGTGGATCTCTATATTTATCTTTCATGCTTCAATTTTTCTGTCCAAGTGAATCTAATAATTAATATCCTGAAAGGAAACCTGTCTTCAGTGATTTCCATTAAGCAGATTTTTTCATACTGTTTCTTAAACAGTAACAAAATACAGAATTCCAACACTAGGAAGTGTTTAATGTTTTACAGAAATATATCCATAGGAAGGCCCACATCAGTCAAAAATCCTAAAGAATTAATAGCATATTGATGATAATGGTGTATTACAGCAAGGTCAAAATTTGGTTGCAGCAACTGGATCGATGTGACGATTTAAAGAAGAATCAAGCATTTCAAAGTTGATGTGCATGGTAATTTGAGTAGTCAAGCATGTTCTTGAGTGTGTTGACTTGCTTTTACTTTGTGAAAAAACTTTAATTTAGATGTCTCTTTGATTTAGTATTTTAACTTTCATATGGGATACAGATACATGCTTTCTTTGCAGTTACCTCTTTATGCTCCAAGAGTAGAGCTGTTCTTCAGTGCCTGTATCTCATTTCATGCTGAAGGGCTTCATACTACATAAATTAATTTCAGGTCTTCTAATTTTATTCTTAATAAACATGTTGGAAGATATGAAGAACAAATAATGGGTGACCAAACTCTGAAATACAGTTGATTTGCAACTGAAATAAGTTCAGTTGCTTATGCCAAGAAAGTTTGGATTAGATGATGATCCTTGAGGTGCCTTCCAACCTGGTATTCTGTGAGATAGTAAGTACTAACAAAAGTAATAATTAATGTCCTCATGTAAGTAGTAACTACTGAGAAATAGTAATGTAAGAAATCATAGTAAACTAAGTGGTCACAATATCATAGATACAAACCCACAAAATATTGCATCCATAAGAATATTTTGAAATAAATGCATATTTGGATGAAGATGCAAGATGCCTTTGAACTTTTATCATGTGAAATTGGCAGAACTTGTGCTTGGAGCCCAGGTGACAAACACTTAAAAGGCCAGCCAGAGTTGGGTGGGACTGTGCTGTATTTCAACAACAGTTTTGGAACTTCTTTTTGTCAGGTCCACATGACGCTATTAAAGCATCTTTTTTCAGAGAGCAACACTTCAGTGAAGCTTGGACTGACCTCCATGAAACACTTGTAATGAAATGCAAACAGGCTAGACTGGTCTTACTTTTCCAGAGGCTGTGATAAATAATGGATGTGAGGTTCTGCTACTGGTCTGACCTGAAGGCCCTCACTGCCTGACACTGAAGAATTAAGAAGGGAGATGAACTAAATGGAGTTCCAGGTGCCCAAGGGACTAAAATAAACCCTTTCCATATATTGAGTGGGGCTGCAACCTATTCAGTAATTAACAGATGGTTAGAGTATTTAAACAATGAGAGGAGCAGAGAAGAATTCAGACCTATGTTATAAAATGATCCCAAATCTTCACCCTGTTCAATAAAGAAGGGATTTGAGATAAGTTTCTTCATGGTGACAATGGTCATAGTATCAGAGTGACTTGCTGGTTGTAATGGCATCACTGGTTAGAAACCACATTATTACTTATGTGAGTTGAATCATGTTACTTAGGCCTACCACTTTCTGCTAGAAAAGTCTCACCAGTTTTCAATTTCAGACTCCAACCCAATGCACTTAGCTGGCATAATCTCAAAAGAAAGAGGAGCTAAGGACTTCTTAATAGAGGTCACTTTCAGGTAAAAGAAGGACGCAATATTCTTCCATAGCCTTTCCTAATTTTAATCTTTACTTAGTCTTGATGTTGTTTCCCTTTCTGCAGGTGTTACAATGTTTTTATGTCCCTAGAAGGGACATAGACTTGGGATATGATCATATGGGTTAGCTGACTTTGGAAGCTTATATTTCTTTAATGACAAAGATCAGAGTGAACCTGTTGTTATAAGATGTTTATTTGGGATACCTAAGGCAGTATTTCTGTGTTAATTGAGCAGAATTGGATAATTAATGGGGGCCCCGTTATTTGCAGTAGTAAGAACACTAAACGTGATCTGAATTGACACTGTATTCTTCTCTTCACCTAGTTAAGGATAATTAATCTTTGCACACAGAGGGAGTGTATGTAGTGTAAGGAAAGGTACTACTGTGGTGTAAAATGGGATATACATGAATACAAGAGCTATGTTTATCGCGTTTTCTTAGAATCAAACATGTACAGACAAAAGAGAACTTCATAAAGAGGGAAACGCTTATCATTGAGTCATTTGACTTCCAATTCAGACTTGACTAACCCTCCCTTTCTATAAGGGAGCAAGGGAGGTCCTTCCCAGTGACAGAAGGGTCCCCAGATCAGTTGACTGTGTGCACAATCTGAATAAGCATGACTTGACGCAGGTTACCTGAGCCGCTTAAAGGGGAATCATTCAACTCGAAACATCAAAAGGGGGATAACTTCCTCTACAGCTAAGAGAACATGACTTGCAGTCTAATTGCACGTTATTGTAACTGGACAAGCAATAGGGCATAATCTTAGAAAAGCAAAGAACAGAGACCTGAGCTCTGATTACACAGGTCTCGCAACACTCAAGATAAAAGACATCAATGTCTGCCTCTCTTGACAAGAGGAGTAAGGCTTTTGACAAGATTGGTCACTGTGAGTATGTAAATGAGATGGCTCAGTCAGAATAAGTAGGGAGCTTTTCACATGGTGCTTGCATTAGTTTTTAAATTGAACTCGTGCCGTCCAGGCAGGGAAAGGAGCTAGACATTTGGACTAGCTCCTTTGGATATTAGGAAGAGGGAAAGGAGTGGATTTTTTTACTTTGTCTATCTGCCTTGTTCTTTTCAGCATGACCTTTTTTTTTTTCCTTGGGTTTTTTTCTTTTTGAAAACACCTCAGTTTCTGTTATCCAAACGTAAAAATTACGATGATTGCATAGTACTCTATTATTAAAAATAAAATGCTTTCCTACAGAGACTTAAATATTAAAATATCAAATCTTAGCAAAATAAGTGAATATTTCACAATTGTTAGAAAAGCATTTAATCACTAAGTCTAAACTTAGTAGCAAGAAGCTTTGTTTCTGCTTGTGCGTGTCTGTCTTTAGACTGTGAAAACTGTTTTGTCAGATTTTGATGGGGGTGATCTCAGGGTAAATAAAAAGTAAAAAAAAAAAAATCCAGCACCTTTCCCTCCACCAAACCTGTCCTCATGATTTTAGGGAGCTTGCTTTCTCTACAGTAAGCTCACTATACTTAAGCATTAAATTTTTCCTTTCTTAAAAGTTTGTCTCTAATAAAGTTAGAAACAGGAGCAGTGGTCTCTGTCTTTATGGAAACTGTTCCTGGTTGTTTTACTTAAAAGTTGTAAGATGGAAGGAGGGCAGGCAGCTAAAAGACTTATAGCTGGAATGTCAACATCTGTATTTCTAGAGTAGTATGCTCTCATCCTGGTTGAGCTTCCCCATACAGTGTTATTTGTAGCAGTCTTTTATATAAGGATATAGACACTGCTTTTTTTCTGTGTAATACTTGTTCGCTTTCTCTATTCATTTCTTAGGGGACTAAAACCATGACAGAGTAACAGATATCACGCCATTTTGATTGGACCTCTCTAAAAGAGCAATAGATTTGCTTCATTTTGTTGTATTTCTTGAGGTGAATCTTTTTCAGTATGTTTCCTGTTTATAGAGGCCTCTGGGATCCTCCTGGACACTTACATGTTAAACCAGCATCTCCTGTCATTCATGGAGTTACATTTGGTGACAGAACTGGGTCTTAAGAATGAAAATTATCACAATTTATTTTTAACATACCTTTTTTCCACTCAGAGTCATTCACATGTTTTAATGGAGGTGAATGTGCCTACAGAGAGCTGTGCAACTGCAGTCGATTTAATGCAACTGGACCAAGATGCCAGACAGGTGTGTAAAGAGGGAAAACCAACTGGGTTTCTAGGATTGTAGTTGAGTTCTTGCATCTACAAGAATAACTATCCTCTGCCTAAAGGTTCCTTCATGCCCTAGTATTTTTCTCTCTTTTCTGTGGTGAAATTTCATAGCATGCCACATACATACATCTCAACTACAGATTGAATCTGAAAAACAGTGGTACTTCTCAAGTGACCCTCCTTTTGTTAGTGTATAATACAGGTGCTGAAAGAGATCATATATGCAGGACATGGGGTCAATATAATTTTGAAACTTTTGATGGACTCTATTATTATTTTCCTGGGAAATCCACATATGCACTTGTGAGACACACTGAATTAGATGAACAGAGTTTTTCCATACAGGTAAGGGACTGCTTACCTTCCTTTTAGCTGTTGTTGAACTTGCTAATAGTACATTAATATTTAGAAATTAAAAATAACTTGTGAAGATAGTATGGGTTCTAGCATGTAATTTAGATGTAATTCTAATACAATGTGGGCTACCAGTTACTATAGCATAAAATGTAACTAGATGGAAGGAAACTGATATATGTACTTTTAAAACCTGCTGCTGCTGTGAAATAACTGCTTTAAAAAGTGTTAATTGTACTTGGGTTTTTGGGGAAGAGTGGGAACAGACTACTTGCTCACATGCTGAGAGTGGGATCAGGAGTATTAGTTGTGTAATATGGATTACAAAGAGTTTGATTAAAGTCTTTAATGCTAGTAATTTTATTTGACAGGTGAATAATGATCCTGAGTGCTATTCTTCTCCTTACTCCTGCAAAAGGTCTATTAGTTTGTTCTTTTCTGGAGATGAACAGATAAAGATGAGCAGTGAAGTCACCTATAAAGGATTTGGGTAATTGCACTCATGTTTCTAATGCTGTAGTTACGCTGTAACTAACCCTGTGGTATCAATCTGATGAAAGATGTAAAGTAGATCACTTGTTTGTTGGTAGCTTAAAAAACCCCCACTATCCAGACCACAACTGTAATAAGTACTCCCCAACTACAGAGTAGTCTGAAGAACGTGATATCTAAATAAGTGCTATTAAGAAGCATACCATTGACGTTGATTTTTGTTTTTATTTATGACTTCGCCAATATAAATATGGAGTAATTCCACTAAAAAAGATATTATCAGATGTATGAGGAAGCCATTAAATCAGCAAGTAATTTCTTTTTAATAATGATACTTTCTCATGTAAAGTTGTTTTTGATTCGGTCTCATTACTCAGAGTACAGTTACCTTATATTATTGGAAACTTACACATCCAGAAGCTGGCTGGATACTTCCTAGTCAGGCACCAGTATGCCTTTACTCTGGCTTGGGATGGTACGTCTGCGGTGTACATCAAAATGGCACCAGAGTACCTGGGCAAAACGCATGGACTGTGTGGAAACAATAATGCTATCCTGCAGGATGACCTTGAAACAAGTTATGGTGAGTATTTAATTTATGGTGACTTCCTGTTATGTTAATACAAGTTATTTTCAGGTGAACTAAATGTTACTTTGCTTAGTTTTTAATTGTAATGCTAATTGAATATAAGATGGACAACTTTTGAAATGGGAAATATGACATGGAAATACTTCTGGGAGATGATATTGTTAGTGAAGAGGGCCAATTTCAGTATAGATGGGGCTCTGGGGAGGAAGATCTTTAAAAAGCGTGACAAAAAGCTGTAATACTCCATTGCCTACGATGGTATTTATACTTCAGTTTCCTAGGACTTGAAAGGTAGAATCTACTCTTAAATTGCTAAGAGAGCAGCGAACATTTTATGTAGGAGCCTGTGGAAGCTTGCAATATTACTGTTGGAAATAAATTGATAGTTTAATTAGTGAATCAAATCAGAGAAGACTGTTGTATCTTGTTTGATCTGGCACTTCATTATGCAAACACTTTCAGAAGCGAACAGTGATCCTTGGATACCAACTTCAGGTACTTCCAAGAATATTGGCTTTCAATAAATACTGAGTGAAGACCTCTATAAAATAAAAAGAACCAGGGGAAAAAATCAGAAATGTATCTCAAGTTAGGTGATAAGGACTTCTGGAAATCATTGCTTTGGGCTGTTTAACTCTTTGCTCCTCCTCTTTCAAATTTGGGTATTTTTGTGGAGTACTACTTCAAAGCTTAGAGTACTATATGAAGTAGGTTTTCCTCTGTTGTTTAAGTGTGCCACTCAATTTTAGAAAGCATCAGCCCTGCACTAATATCAACTCTTACCCTCATCGAATAGTTTGTGTACTAAATCAAAATTCTTAAATTAGTACCAAGATCAATAGCTCATTGTCCTCATTGCCTTCAGAGACTTTCCTCTGACCCTCTCACCTTACTCAGGATATCTCAGTCACATAAAGCTGTGATTGTAGCACAAGTCAATACACTGCATACTAGGTTTATCCAATTAGCTTGGGGAGCAAGATATGGCATGCTCCCCACGATATGCATTCATGGGTAATTGAAGGAGTAATCAGTGTTGATGGTGGATAATACCTTTCTTAGCTAGTTTAAAGCTAGCATGGACATTTCTATTTGTGTGAGTCACACCTTTACTTGTTAATGTATACAATCATTTTGTACCCTTGCAGTGATGCAGGAATGCCTAATCTTTCTTGGGTTTCTAGGCTCTCTGTTAGGAGGTTTGTACAAAGTCACAGCATGAACCTATGTTTATACAGTTTATTACATCTTTTATTTCCTTTCTTCCATTGAAGGTCCCTTAAAGCCCTTCCTTGCCAAATTGCTTGAGTAAGCTTCTTTCAGCCATTCTAAAGCTGTCCTATTATAGTCCTTTTTAAGAGTATTTTTGTTTCTTAAAAAGCCACTTTGTCTTCAGGCTAACAGCTGATTCATTTAATTGTAGGAAGGGTTTGGTGTGCTCTGCTTAATGTGGTGTTTCAATTATTGAGATGTTTCCCTGGGAAATCCTATAGAAATGCTGTTGTTCTTCCAAGTGTCTGTGTCACTCTGTGTGTGTCTCATTTAGGAAAAATGACAGATGATGTAACAGAATTCGTTGAGAGTTGGCAGGAAAATCCACCCCAAGGAACACCCAATTGGGATAGATCTCTTCTCAGTGAACCACCCTGCTTGACACAAAGCCGTGAATCTCTACAGGTTTGGATCAATACAAAGGGATTATTACAACAGTTGGTGATTCTAGTTAGAGTGAGAATTTGACGTAACGCTTTTGAAGGAGACTGGAAATAATTGCAGTGCTGCTTTGGAGAGGTGGATTAAAATGGTTGCTGCAGCAAAGATTCCCTTGTCCTTTCTTTTTCCCCTGACTTTTCTTTTGTACTCTTGATGTTTTTGATTATTATATTTTCTCCAGAGGAGCCAATAGAAGTGTTTGAATCTGGGGCTAGATGAGTGAAAACTTGTAAAGTAGAGGTGTGTTCTAGGGCTGGTTTCTGTTTCTTCTCTTAGGAAGGATAAAAAGAAGCAGGGAGGCAAAACCAGAATGAGAGCACAGTTAATTTGCCCGTGTTTAGGAAATGAATTATTGCTTTTGTCGATAACATTGGAGTAGTTTTTCCTTTTAAGTAATATTTTCAAGACACAACCATGAAATGAATTTAAACTAAAGGTGTGAAACTAAAGCTGGTGACAGGCATGTTTTATTTCTGTTGACTTTTATTGTGTACATTAACTAAAATGAAGACTATTCAAGATCATCTGGGTTTCGTTGCAACATGGTCTATGCCTTTTTTGGGGAAGGGATCTGTTTTACTCTAACTGATATGACCTAGGATAAAAGATTCAATGTTATGAATACTCTGGCATGGAGAGCATTATGTTGCTAGCCACTGTTTGTAGTTGATGAGAGGAAACCATTTTCTACCACAGACTGAGATATCTGTTCTGATTTCCATAGTATTCTGCTTGGGTTTATTTTTGAAAACTATCTTTTCATAACAGCGATTGCATTCGTTTCAGAGGGCATACGCTCTGTGTAATATCCTGTTACATCCTCCGTTTCAAGAATGTCATGAATATGTGAGCGCTCTTCCTTTTATGGCAAGCTGCACCAATGATCTTTGCCTGTAAGTGAATGTTTTTGGGTAATTCCAAAGCTATTTAAAAAAAAAAAAATATGGTCCTTTTATCATGAGAATGATTTGTAAATGTTAACAGAATGAGTGTGTGTCTTTTTCTGCATATTGGTCTTCATCTGACATTCTTTTATTATCTTGCTTTTCTCACTTTTTCTGGTTTTACTGCCAGAAACTTCTGTGGAGTTGTTCCTGTTTTCCTTGGTACAAGGATGGCCAAATTCAGGCCCAGATATTTTCATAATTTGTTTGTGTACCATTCCTTGAAATATGGCATCTATTTTGATTCTGAGTGTGCAACATCATTAGTATTTCTAACCTTAATGAAAAGTAATAGTGAGTAGGTCAGTTTGGCATCAGCAAGCCATCTGCTAAGACAATGAAAAGAGGAATTTGATTACTGTTTGAGTTTATGCTATCATTTCACCACCTGCTGTGCTCCTTGTCCAAGCAGTTTTAACTAGTTAAATTAACAGACAGGACAGGAGAAGATAATTTCCATTTCTTGTACTATGGTGTCACACTTTCTTGTGTCTTACACTTTCTTGTGAGTTTTCTGAAGGATATTATTCCTTTTGTAAAAATCAAGACATTTCTTCAAGTCTGTTTATACTGTCGTATCTCTGGATTTCATGGATTTATTCAGAAAGTTGATGTCAGGTCTCAAATGTATTGATGACCTGTCTTCAAGTTGTGGCAAAAAGTCTTATCCATTAAAGACTTTTAACCTTGAGAAACAGTATAGTACTTCAGAACAATATTAAAGTAGATTTAAACAACTCGGGTTTGTACATTGCAGGAACACTCATGAGGTTATGATTACATGTTCGAATGTAAGTACAAAGTAATATGTCACTTCTTATTTGTGTAAGGTCAGCAGTTGATAATGCGACTTGGTGTCGAGCATTAACTGAATATGCCAGAGCATGTGCCCAAGCAGGAAAGCCGCTTCATGGATGGCGAATACACTTTCAGCAGTGTGGTATGCAGATGCTTTCATACTTGGAAATACTGCTTATTAGTTGTATTTTGAAAAGAGTGCTTTTCATACTTTTACTTCTTTGTCCATCCTCATGCTTTGAACTCATATAGTTCTCAATGAAAGCATGATATGGACTCACTTTGAGCTACATAAATGCAATGGCATTTCAATTTGTATATGTGTAATTTTTACTGAATGTATTTAAAACACTAATCTTATTAGAATGTGTTTTAAGAATCTTCTTCCTAAAACATCAGAGATTCTTTAAGAATTGTTTTTTTCATAGAGCTTCTATTTCAAATATCATCAAATTCCTCTTTCAGGATTTCTAATAAATAAAACTTGTGTCATAAGTGTAAAAAATAAATTTGAATTATACTTGCATAAGTCTTCATCTTAAAAGTAACAGAAAGTAAGTTTGAAAGAGATCATCTAATTTGTCTGCCTGTCTGGAACACGGGACCATAACTGCTTTGTTATTCATGACAGAAGATTTCCCCCACGTTTCCAAAACTGTTTGTTAATGGGTGTTCTACCACTTCTTATGCTGGTCTGAGTATCTAAAAAGCTCTGCTGTGAGAAAGTTTTCCTGAGTCTCCTTTGGTGTAATTTAAGACTTTTCCTTCTCAATGCACCTTTAGTAGACAGAATATGTGTATTCTGTGTATGTGTTACAAAAGCCATTGTTTCATTTGTCTAGACAACAGATAAACCAGTTGACTTACCGCTTACACCCTGTGGCATAGCACAATACTTTTACATTTCTCTACTTGTTTCCATTTTTCAGTGATTTCCTGTCCTGAACCCTTGACCTACAATGAATGCATCAACTGTTGCCCTGTTTCATGTCATCAACAATCACAGTGCATTGACAGTAAGCTTCCCTGCATTGATGGATGCTACTGTCCAGATGGTAAGTTTTGGCTCTCAAATACGTCTTACTTGATTCCATATAACTTTCAAATCGTTCTCTACAGTTTTTACATACCTGTATGGCCTGGCTAGATTAAGGCATTCACAGGAGCTCTTTATAAATGCAGTGCCAGCAGTGTGGATGAATGACCTGGTTTTCTTCCCTCTAACTAGTGGGAATAGGTTTCAGTATGGATCCACAGTCTAGCCATCGAGCTCCACAATTTCAGCAAGAAACGGGGTTTTCTCTGGTTTTCACAGGGCAGCTGTCCTGATTCTGGTGGTTGCTGCTTGGTTTTTGTTGGGAGGTGTCATTTTCGTGGCTTGCTTACTCATTGATGTGGCCAGAAACAGGTTTTGATACTGGGATACTGTTGTACGGTTCTGGCAAGTGAGGTATTTTCTCCTGTGGCCTATAGCAAAATCTTACCCTTATTACTAAAATATAGTTTGATGCCCAGTTTCCCTTTGTGACTGGCTTCTCTTGAGTACATAATTCTATCTAAAAGAGGACAGAGAAAATTATGCCATGGATCTTCAAGTCCTGCCTCTTGTAAGTACCCTGATGACTTAAAAGAATGATAATCTTTGTCCTGTGTTTTGTTTTTCATGGGCTAGTAAAGTTTTTTAACTTCTGGCTCTCTAATAATGGAATAATCAAAAGAAACAAAGCAAAAAACATTATTGTAGAATAAGGACCAAAAAGTACCTTAAAACATAGAGGCAGAGATTTGTAAAGGTGTCAAAAAAGAAACCAAAGGTACTTAAAGCAACATGGTTTGGTGTTTGTGTCTTTGGTTTTAGTTTGTGTGGGTGATTTCCTCCCACTCTCCTGCAATATTAGATACTTGTTATTCATACTATTGCTAGTTTATCTCAAGCAATTTAGGGACTTTGTTCAAGTAATATAATTTATTTAATATAATTCAAATGAACACTTGTTCTGCAAAAATGATTACCAAATATTCTAGAGTTTTATTATGACCATTTGTGGTGTTCTTGGCTATACTTGTTAGTGTTCCATCAGCCATTTGTACATATTTCACCTTTTTCTTGTTGTTTTATTTCTTTTAGGTTTAATTTATGAAAATGAATTGTGTGTCAAGCCTATGGACTGTCCTTGTGACTACCATGGAAGTTTCTTTGAAATGGGTTCAGTGGTTTATGAGGATTGTAATAACTGGTTAGTAATTTTTCTCTTTACCCTGTGGGCTTCATCATTTCATGGTCATGAGCAACAACTTCTTTAAGGCCTATTTCAGTTAAAAATTGAATAAAGCTGATAGGTCCTCATTGTTTCTATGTACAAAACCTGTTGTTCCATATATGTTTTGCAATGAAGGGAAAGATAAAAAACTATAGAGCTATTAATGTGGAAAAAGAGCAAATGACAGTCCTGGTTTCAGCTGAGAGAGTTAATTTTTTTCTAGTGATGGCTGTAAAAGGAATATCAATAATACCTGTTGGTTTTAGTTGTTGCTAAGTGATGTTTACACTATTCAAGGACTTTTTTCAGCTTCCCATAGACGCATAGACAGAACGATGGAATGGTCAATGAAATATTCTATAGCATAGATGTTATGCTCAGTATATAAGTGGGGGTTAGTCAGGGTGTGGGAATCTGCAATCACTGCTCAGGACGATACCAGTTCACTGGGTGGTGAGAGTGACCTGTGTCATGAGTAATATTATTTTTTCATTTGCTGTTATTGTTTCTATGAAACTGTCTTTATACCAACTCAGGAGTCCCTTTTCTTCCCTTTCCCTCTTTTTTTTTT
>VXAK01012751.1:71-10640 GCA_013399435.1 Arenaria interpres
TCGGCCACCTGAGCACACTGCTAGCCCATGTTCAGCCAACAGTTGACCAACACCCTCAGGTCCTTTTCCACCAGGCAGCTTTCCAGCCATTCTTCCCCAAACCCGTAGCGCTACATGGGGTTGTTGTGACCCAAGGCAGGACCCAGCACTTGGCCTCATTGAAACTCATCCTGTTGGTCTCAGCCCATTAAACCAGCCTGTCCAGATCCCTCTGCAAAGGCTTTCTACCCTCCAGCAGGTGGACACTCCCAGCCAACTTGGTGTCATCTACGAACTTACTGAGGGTGCACTCAATCTCCTCGTCCAGATCATTGATAAAGATATGAAAGAGAACCAGCCCCAATAACAAGACCTGGGGGACACCACTCGTGACCAGTCACCAACTGTATTTAACTCCATTCACCACCACTACCTGGGCCTGACCCTCCAGCCAGTTTTTAACCAAGCAGAGAGTCCTCCCCTCCAATCCAAAGGCAGCCAGTTTCTGCAGGAGGATACTGTGGGAAACTGTATCAATGGCCTTATTAAAGTCCAGGTAAACTATATCCACAGCCTTTCCCTCATCCATAATCGAGTCATTTTGTCATAGAAGGAGATCAGGTTTGTCAAGCAGGACCTGTCCCTCATGAACCTGTGCTGGCTGGGCCTGATTTCCTGGGTGTCCTTCATGTGCCACATAACGGCACTCAGGATGATCTGTTCCATAACCTTCCCAGGCACTGAGGTCAGACTGACAGGCCTGTAGTTCCACAGAATGTCCTTCTGACCCTTCTTGTGGATGGACGTCACATTTGCTAGATGCCAGTCAGATGGGACCTCCACAGTTTGCCAGGAATGCTGGTACATGATGGAAGGTAGCTCAGTGAGCACTTCTGCCAGCTCTCTCAGTACCCTCGAGCGGATCCCATCTGGGCCCATAGACTTATTTATATCCAGGTGTTGGAGTAGGTCCCTCACCATCTCGCTTTGGATTACAGGGGCTTCATTCTGCTCCCCACCCCTATCTGTTAGTTCACATCTCTGAAGAAATGAAATTTTCCAGAGTCTTTCCACAGCATTACAAAGCTTTGCAGAGTAGCAAGATCATTTTATCAGGTAGTTCCTTAGTTTGGTTACCCATTCTCCTGCACTGCAGAAGTCCAGGATGTCTGGATCAGATGAAGTCTCATTTCAGCAAGCTTGTGTTATCAACAATGTGATAGCAGCAGATGTAAAACACCTCGCATTAGTCTAACAAAGTTATATTAGGCAAATCATATAAGCACAAGCAAATCAGCTTGCGTAAGGTCTTATGAGAACACTTTATACAATAAAATATCAGCAGAGACTGCACTCGTGGTGAGCTATAATGCAGGCTTGAGCCAAATTTTGTCATTTTCCTCCTGCCAGCCATACAAAAATATGTTCTGAAAGAGAAAGAAGTTGGAAACAGCTGCCTCAGCTGTGCAGGCTGCAGAAAGCTTGTTAGGAATACCACAAGATAATGCTCATGCATGGTCTATTAAATGCTCAGGAAGAATAGAGCTGAGCCACATTTTTAAACTAAGATTTAAAGATACTGTACTAATATTTCTTCTACAGTAATAATTCAAGTAAAAACACCTGCTACTTTTGCCTAAGAATCTTTTAACGTAGCAGAACTGGACCCAAATTGGAGGAAGGACAGGGAGAGGATAGAAAAAAGCAGAACTACTATTTCATTAGTACTGGGGCTTAAAATGAAAAAGAAATTCCTGGAAATTGTTTGTGCTCTGCAGTTAAGAACATAGAAAATGACTCTCTTTTATTACAATGATTTTTCATTGGTGATCTGTCACTTCATTCTAGTCACCCATTTGATTATGTTTATAAACATACTTAATCTTATTTATTCACAGATGCAAAATATTCACCTACCATACAGTGCCCTCATGTAAGATAATTGCATGCAAAGTGCAAATTATGTAACACCTTCAAACATACTAAAAAGCATGGACCATTGTTGGTAGTGACTCTATATTAGGAAAGTGGACTCATCTCCTCACTAGGACATTACCAGAGACACGATTTTATTCAGAAGAAAGAAACTTTCAGATGGTGTTACGGATAACCTCTGCCCTATCTTGTTATGCACCAAATTGTAAAAAACATCCCACAGACCTGAAAAGCAGAAGTGCAATCTTCTTTGGAGATCAAAAAGGGCCATTAATAAAAATGGATCTGAAAGTCAAGGGACAGAGACTTTGCAGCAGACTGTGGGGTGAGGAAGTCCAGCTGAGTCTGACTGGCCCAGGCTGAACCTCGGGTTATTCTGTTCCTCTCTGCCATTTATCTGCTCTGAGCAGTGGTTTCAGGTGGTCAAATCATGGGAGGACAGGGAAGGGAAAGGGGGAGAGGTGGCAGATGTGTCACAGAGAAGGACGAAGAGAGGTCTTTAGGGACAATAATGTACACAGAGGAGTAGTCAGTTGTAGACACGTTCAACATTATTTTCAGTTTTTCAGAATTTAAAAAGAAAAATGGAATTTTCAAAGTCCTGATTTTGTTTAGTATTCAAATGCATCTTCAGTGTAGGTAAGGTCTCATGCACATATACTGACATATGCTGCCCTTTCCAAGCTTGTCTTTTCTTTGCGTTCTTAGATTTTGCAAATATTTATACTTTGAATCTTACAAAACACCTAAGTAGCAAGTGCAGGAGCAGTCCTTTGGAGTGCAGATGCTATCTTTTCCTGACCTATCTCTCCTTAGTGACTGAGAACTTTCATCTATAAAAAAATAAATCTTATTAAAAAGAGATGGCTGGACTAAAAGGATCACGAAGCACAACTAACATCATCTGAATACTTTACGAAACCGGTGAAGATGGCTCCCTCAGCTTGGCTCTGCATAAAAAAGCCTTCTTCAGATCTTTCTTATCTAAAGAAAAAGTCTCAGCACTGATCCTCCTGGGCAGAAAATGCAGGTTCAGAACGTACCAAGCCTGTCGAGCACTACCTTCTCTTTCTCCCAGATTCCCTTATTATTTCTTTCTCTGATCCCGGATGCCTTCTATCTCTGCTTTCAAGTCAGGTTTTTTTTCTGGCTATGAGTGTGCACAGAGGGCCTGGAGAACAGATGCATTCACTGAGATATGTAGCACTGTAAATGAGAAGATGCTTTAATGATGCTTAATCCGCATTTTTCAAAAAATAACTGTTCAGCAAAAGCACAGAACTTCACATTGTAGTTGATTAAAACCATCTCCAATTTTTCCAGGAGAGTTTTAAAACTCTTTTAATTTTTTCCTGAAGCATAAATCATTGGAGCAGCATGTTGTTATGTTATGTAACTGATCTATAGAATATTTTAAAAATGAAGTTATATAAAATTTGCATTAAAAAAGTTATACACATGATACCAGTTGTGATTGCCATAAAAAGAGACTTCAAGATAACAAAAATGTTTCAGATTAATTTTTAAAAAATTATCAAAACAGAGACATATTTATTCTCTGTTAATAAGAAAAGAATCAAAACTGAGGGATTAAAGTTGTTTATTTAACAATCTTTTAAATTTCCTATCTTGTGCAACTGAGGCAAAAGGTATTACCTGCCAATATGCAACAAAATGACTATTTATATTAAATAAACTGTATTTCTAACAAAAATAAGAGATAGGAAAATGACCTGTTCGATTTTCCTTCACATGGAGCCAGAATTCACTGTAAGTCACAACTTTCAATTTCCCTCTATCAAAATGTGTATTTTTAAGAGATTGAATTTACATGGGTTTCATATATAATTTACGTTCCCAAATCAAAGCTGTTTTATTCTTACAACCACATTAAATATAGGTGCTCTAAAGAAAAAGATTTAAGTGAGATGGAAATGGAAACAAATGGGAATGTGAAGTGAAAAAAAATTGCGAGTTGAATATATTTGTTAAGTGAAGTCTGCAAGTGCCATCACTATGGAATCACAAGAAAATGAAATGAAAACTGAAAAATCAGGGAGCTGAAGATTCATTTTTTGAGTCAAATAAATGAGAATGCAAAGGAACATCTCCTGGCAAGGTACTGGGCTCTTTTTTAAAAATATGATCTCCCAGTTAATGAGAGACACTTTCAAGAATTCTGAGACTGGAAAGATTTCTGTGATGAGGTACTAAAACCACAGATTTAGTCCCAGCAATTTCAAACTGCTCAGCCAGCTTTTCGGATGAATTTATTCTGCAGATTTACAGAAGTGGCTAAAAATATTCAGGATTACAGTAGCTAAGAATTGGTGTCTTACATGTATGCAACATTTCTAATAGGTTCACATTCACATTGACCACCTGTTTACAGATGGAGAAAGAAATCAATAGTAAACAACCCAAGAGAATAATCCTGCTGTTAAAAGAGCAGAGTGCTGTCCTGAATGGGAATTGTGTATAGCTGTTGGCAAGATGATTAGTGGTACCATTAGCACTTTCAATAAAATTGGACTCACACATGCAAGTGAAATTCTCCTCATGATTTATATCACTTAACAGAAAAGCAGAAGTGAATCAAGCATTTAGACCTTATTTTTTCTATCTGCCTCATTACACCACCTGAATGGGAATGCACTGATCTGCTCCGACCTGCACTGACCCCCCATCAGTTCCCACCTCAGCAGCTCGGAGCACAACTCTGGCCTCACAACCAGATGTTGGTGCTCCTACAGGAGCTCCACGTGGGTACCGCGACCTCCACTGTCATGCCTGCTGCTGATTGAATTAACTTGCTCCTGAGCACATTCAAAATGCCGACATGCACTCTTGTACTACTGACTTGTACATTGAAAATTTCTAAATCTTAGGGAGGGGACCAGTTTCTTCATTTCTCACCAAATTTCTTATCTAAAACTATGCCAACTTTCAAAACTACCTTTAACAAAATTCACATTTTCAGTGTGCAGCTTCTGTCTCACAGCTGAATCAGAATCAATAAGCAGAATAAAAGAAATAATTGGTGTAATCTCATTGTTTAAAATAAGTTTTCTCTGTTCTGGATAGGAACCTAGTGCCCTAGCAGAACCTGATCCTGATGAAAGGCATGACTATCTTTTTCCTCTTAAATTCACTTTACAGAAGTAGTTTCAGGTTCATGTCCTTTGGAAGGATTGGTTCAAACCACAGTAGAGACCTTCTGTGAACTCAATGCTGAGATTACATGGCATCAGTAGGACGTGCGAATAACATTCACACAAGTAGGAAATGAATTAAGGAAAACTGTAATTATGATCCTTCATACTAGTGATGTATTATTTATGAACACTATTTGGGTAATATTACAAACTGACCCAGTCTGGGAATTCCTATGAAAGTGGAATCCCACAGAGCTAATCTACAAGGTGATACTGTGATTTACACCTTCTGGAGAAACACAGCAGGAAATTTAGGAATAAAATTGAGCAAAGGATTTTAGTCTGTGCATGCATTTGCTCTAAAGAAAAAAAGACAAGAGTTTCCAAGGTTTGCAAATGTTCTGCAACGCTCTTGTCTCTTGTGTCATCTCATCCTGCTATGTGATGGAAGACTTTTCAGCATTTTAACCTAGATGGAGTCCCACTTCTGCTTTTCTTTCCAGCGTCTCTCAGTGTGGTCCTTCTGAAACATAATATCCTTGACTACTGTATGAAGGCACTGTTGTTTCATAGGGACTTTTAAGAGCTTGAGAGTCAATCAGAGTCAGTGTTCCTGCTTCTATCTTGGAACGGTTTTAGAGACGAATGTTCAATAATCACAGAAAAGGGGCCTCAAGAGAGTCACAAGAATAGCAGTTCTAGAATCAGTGCATCGTTTTTGATGGTTGCTGATATTTTTCATAGAAATTTATAACCTTCTCAAGATTTCTCCCTTCCTCATTCAGCAGTCTCTTACAGAAAAACTGTGACACCGTCTTGATGTCCTTACTCTTAACAGTCCTAACCCACTTGGTCTTTGGTGATAACTCATACTTTCCAGAATGTTTGTTTTCATCCATACCCTCCCCTGGGCAGACCTTGACGGCAGCCACAACACAGAATGTGGCATGCCCTGAGCCATCAATTCCTCTTTGCAGGAACTGTGTTGTATTTCCCATGTATCTTGGACATATATTTTAATGTCATCAATCATCCTCTGAGGTGCTGATCTCTCCCCTCTGGTCTGTAAATGGCTAGACTTAGGTGAAACACACTTTCTTTGCTCTTAACTATATCATAAAGCAATTGCCTTTGCCATTTGCCAATGAAAACAATATTAAGTTTATAACAGAAATGTAATTAATTCCTAAACTCTTTTGCATTGTACTTTAAAACCAAATACCATTTCAATTACAAAAATCTGCAAAGTCTTTAAGGAACTTCTAAACTTATATTACGATATTCACATTTTCTTTCTTTTTTTGCTTTCTTCCTTTAGTTTTTCCTCCAAAATATCTGTAAATCTCTATAATTTTCATGTGCATATTTTTACTTCTCAAGCAGTGAAAAAAAGTAAATGTTAGACAGGTCCCACGAAATGGACAAGTCCCATGAACCATTCTCATGTTTCATTAGCAAGCTCTTTCTTTCACTTGCAGCACAATTGGTTGCTCTCTCTGCTCTAGCCCATCCCTTATCTTCCATACAATTCATGCACTAATCCCTATCTCGTCCCTTTCAAATAATGTTTGTCACATCAAATGCTTTATTGAAATTCAGATAGATTACATCTACTTCATTTCCATTGTCTAACAGGGTCTTATTTTATCAAAGTAAGTTATCTTCAGATGTGTCTAGTGTTATCGCTCTTCAGTAAGTACAACGTGGTGTTCAAAGACTGATGCAGACATACCCTGCTCATAAGCACTATCAGTTTACTTTTTCTTCCCAACTGGACCCTACAGCTATAAGATCATTTCACCTTTATAAAAGTCACATGTTCTTACAGTGATACACATCCAAGCTTCTTTTAGGGAAACTGAATTCCAAGTGAATTATAATTTTATTCTTAGGTTCTTGTGATCCAAAGTACTTTGAAGACCCCAAGCCAAAAACGGGACTAATCCCAGTATTATAAAACATCAGTGGTATACTTTCTGGTGAAACTGACTTAAAAGAAGCTATACTTGTGATCATCACACCAGGTAGATTTTATTCATAATAGTTATTTTCGTAGAGGCATCTTTCTGCTAAATGTCCTTCTCCTTCTACACAAGCATTATGTTTTACAGTTTCTGCAGGGAAAACTGATATGCAATTATTCTGGTGATGTCTTCTCTTGTTCCACTCTTATACAATTTAGTCAGCACCAGTAGCAAAAGAGAAAAGCTCCAAGAAAAGGATAAATGAAATGTCACATTTGAAGGGAGATTGGATTTGTCATACCAAATCAGTATGTTCATTCCGTACAGTAAATGCAGGATCCCATTTTCAGGTGACAGAGTATTCCTGATGCTTCAGAGTAGGGACAAAAATGAAAACAGTAAAACAGGTAATATACCTGAATGCTTAGGAAAATTATTTCCTGACATTCATGAAGCAACTGTGAAATATGCTTACATCAAGTTCAATGGAGCTGGTCCCTAAGTGCGTGCAGGATCAAGGTCACGCTAAGTATAGCTACACTGAGAACATTGTCTCTGGGGTCCAACATGTTCATACTGAAGAAGATAAAATCAGCCAGATTCATGGTTCAGGGATGAGAGAAAGGGATTAAAACCACTTTTCAAATTTTCATCTGTTCATACGCCCAAGATCAGTGTCTTGGTCATTGTTCCACAAGAGAGCACTGTGAAAAATTGCAAAGATTTTAAGAACCTGCAGCATCATTGAACTCTCTATCCTCCTCTAGCTCTCCTCTCTCAGTGTTCTTTCTCTTCATTTTTTTCTTCACTTATGTCACATGTGCTTCAATAATCATAGGGAACGTTTTTTCACCTGCCTGTCAGAGTAGCCCATTTTGGTCTGGATGATGATGTCTTTCCATTTCAGTTTCCGGTACCAGACTGGGAAAGTAGTTTGGAACTGAAAATAGAGATGAGAAGGAAAAGGAGTTAGGAAAAAATCATGATTTGCAGTGCAGCCATCATGTATATTATGACATTAAAACTACCCCCGTGATGATAATGGAGATGATTCTAATATTGTGTTAAATTTTTTCTTTTCACTTTTAACTGGCTAAAAAAAATTTTCTTTTAGCTGAGAGAAGGGGGCTATTACTAGTAAGGAATAAGTGGTGATCATGGCACAGAAACTTGAAGTGACTTGTTGAAATTCACAGAAAGCATTAAAAGTAGATCAAGAAAATCATCACATCGTGTGTGTCTTGAGTAACACCTAAGTCTCTTAATGGTATGAACATATCAGAAGTTGTGACTGTATGCATTTTAGAAGGGCAGAATTTGTCTCATCATACTGTCTGGATAAAAGTATGAAAACCTGCAATGTGTTTTAATTTACTCTCCTGTGTGCAAACTCGTTGTGTATGCAGAAACAGACACGGTGGTGATTAGATTTAATAGGATTAGGACTCCCTGATGCCTTGCTTGTACAATCATAGTTCAAATTCTTATAGAAGGAGCATTTTAATTTCATTTAATTGTAAAACTCAAACTTCATTACCTCTTCAGCTCATTTATAATCTAATTCATTACATGTTATTTATTTTCTCTTCTAATAATTACACCTCCACTTCACCTTCCTAATGCGTGATCTCTCTGACTGTGCAGTATTCTTTATAACAGGCTTGGTACTATTTGTGTGTTGTTGATTTTCTGGTTGCAACTCTCTCTTTAGTCCTTGTCACTATGAGACCTGTGTTCCTTGTAACAGAAAGGCACCTGTGTATACAGATAGTTGCTTTTCTTAACCCATTCTCTGAAGTGCAAAATTCAATCTCCTCTTTTGTTCAAACATAACTTTACTAGAGAGAACAAAGAGACTAAAGGGAACAACTGTCAGATAGCAAAGACCCATTTTGCTCTAGGTATCCTCGCCATTCAGTTTTTTGGTCAGGAAACTGTTCTCATTTCTATTCTATACACAAGGTGATGATTTAACTGCTCCAATGTCCAAACAGAGGTTGTTGGATCATTTATTAGTGGCTTGAGCAGGCACATATTTCTTGCACGTGCTGCTGTGATCTGCATGTGTTGTGATCTATAAGGGTTTTTTGTGTCAACTGGGGTTGGACAAAAAGCTTATCACTGTGCTGGAGCCATTGGAGCTGCTGGCAGTGGTATTGTTACTGATTTTGCTCGGAAAGAAGGGCTGTGTTTCTCACTGCTACTCTATCCTACTGTTAAGGGGAATGGTGAGATCTGCTGTTAGTATATGTGCATCTTCTGTAGCAAGCAGCATAGATAAGTATTTTTCAGTACCTTGCGCCCCTTCTTCCCCCTAATGATTGTCAACATAGCTCCTATGAATGCAGTTTATAAGCAAAGCAAGACAAAAGCTAGTTCATCAATGTTAAAAAGAATACACTCAACTCAGTATGGTTTAATAAAAAATCAAAGCTAGAGTTATTTTCCCCTCAATCCAGGCCCTCTAGAATAACTCCAGTCTATCACCCAAAGTGCTAGAGATAAAAACTTCTATTTCAGAAAAATAAAAGCCATTATTTTCTTCCCTAAAGATCAAGGCAGAGATTAACAGGCAAGGGTCACACTTTTCACTGCAGTTTCATCTTACCCAACATTAAAAGCAAGTTGATAATGATAGATAAAGGATAAAAAGTACTGCCATTCTGCCTGGCTTGTAATAGCTGATCTTTCACATGGTGAGGGCAACAAATTTTCACAATGTCATTTACACACTCTCCTTTACACAGTCAGTCACATAGTTATAAAAATCTGCAAAGGAACTGTAAGAATGAGAAATGTACACTGTACATTGCCAAGATACTCTGTGGCCATTTTTACGTGAAGTAGTTTATGGAATATATTGATCTTAGTAATATTTTAGTAATAAATACTGTTCCAGTTGTAGTGGGATATTTGGAGCTACTTTTTTGTGTTGCATACAGTATGGACTGTAATTGATTCAACTACAATGTGGAAACATATTTCTCTTTCTTCTTAAGACTCAGAGGTGATGAAAAAAAGAACAATGTAGTTGAGTATAAGTAATTTGGTATTAATCACTTTAATATAGTAATGTTCAAGTAACTATGTAAAAGTAAGAGCTTCTGTATCAGTATAATCAGGTTGCCCAGGGAAGTTGTGGATGCCTCACCACTGGAGGTATTCAAGCCCAGGCTGAATGGGGCTTTGAGCAATCTGGTCTGGTGGGAGGTGTCCCTCCCATGGCAGGGGTGTTGGAACTTGATGATCTTTAAGGTTTCTTCCGACTCAAACCATTATATTATTCTACGATTCTATAATTATTATTATCTATAATTTTAAGAAAAAAATACAAAAATGCCTCTAATTGAAGGAAATAAGAAATGTGTACAAATACAGCACTACGAGATGCTTCCATGAAAACAGGGGAAGTAGCAACATATATCTTGCACAGCAAGTTATTGGATAGCAGCAAATATTAGTCATTGAAGGAGTAGGAAAATCACCATGTACTAGCTGAAACCACTTCAGGGACTTCCTAATCATACTATAAAACT
>VXAK01012791.1:1810-19683 GCA_013399435.1 Arenaria interpres
AAGTTTGGCACTTCCCAGTCCCGTCTGGGAACTTTTTTTTTCTTTTTTTTTTGATGTATGTATTTATTTTTGGCTGCTTACAAAAGGAAGTAGAGTCCCATCTCGTCGCGGCGTGAATTGAAACCTTAGCACTCAGCACACCAGCTCTGCTGCCCCGGCCGCAGCCTCAACATACTCCTGTCAAAGCCCTTGTCAAGATGCAGCTTTTTCTCATCTGCTCTTCCTCAGAGGGTGGGCAGAAGTGGCATGTTCTATGAGGAATCTTTTAAAATTGTTTCTTCTGCTTTTTTTTTTTTTCTGGATAAAATTTACTTCCCCCCCCCCTCGCCCGCCCTCTTTCTTCTTGCTCTTTCTTCTNTGCCTTTTCAACATGCGTTTTCATTGTGAAAAATCCAAACCACCAAACATACTAACGGGAGTATTATTTTTACATTGAGGTTAAAAAACAGGTACTCCTCTCCAACCCTGAGGCTTCAGTTTAACACAGTCTGCCCAGCTCAAGGATATAAAACGTTCTCCCTCTTTTCCAAGCTGCTGGGCACCCCGTATCTCACCAGCATCATTAGGAGCTCTGGGTTTCCGGCTCCTCCAAAAACTAGACCCTGGAGACATTGGATAGGTACATTTGAATGGTGTCTGTGCGCGTGTGGTTTCTCGTGTCAGGCCAGAACATCTTTCAACAGAGAAATTTCAGCATCCCTGAGCAATCCCAGTCGTGCTTGGGTCAAGCACTGCAGCCAACTGGTGTCTCCTGGCAGCCGAGCAAAGTCATCTGTTTATTTCGATGGAGGGGGCAGGTCCTCCGTGCTCAAAATGAATATGGCCATGCTGGAACGGAGTGGAATTAAATTGGATGGATCACTTTATTAATTTCTTCCCTTCCTAAGGGAAAGGGCAATGTGGCTGGCAAAGCTAAGCTCTTGGGCTTTCGGGTCACCTTGCTCTCCTTTCCTCCTGAGTTGACATTGTGCTTTGTTTTGTCCTTGAGTTAGAAATTACTGTTTCTAGATTTTTTTGCAATCTAAATTTTAGTGTGTGTGTATATGGGGAGAATGTTGGTAGACCATGGTGGGAGGGACATAGAGAGTTGAAGGGTGACATGTTGTGTTTATTTAGCGTGGCCAAAGATAAGATTTGGCACAAATCAGTCTATTTGTGTTTATGCAGACACCTGTAGTATTTTGGGATGAAAACAAGGGCACCCTACAGACGAATAGCTGTGGGCACTGAGTGTGGTTTTATTGCTTAGCCCTGAGTCACAGCAACCAGCTTCTGCCTCCAGCTGTGTCACTACCGTGTGGTGTCACCTTGGCGTGGGCTGTAAGCTGACTGTGCAGGGATTGCAGCTTCTTGATTAATAGCCTCGCTCGGAGTTATATCCCCTTAGTTTGACAGCACAAATAAGTCTTTATTACCCCGGTAGCAGCGTGGAGTCCTGGCTCAGAAAAGGAGCACAATCCATTCCTGGCTTGGGAACCACGGGCGCGATTAATTATGTTTGGATGGCAGTGTAAAAATTGCCGGTAAGGCAGAGATGCTCAGGCCCACAAACATTGCTGGAGTTTAATTAAAAGGATGACTTTAAGCAGCTTTGGCCACAGATACTTTATACTTCTCTATTGGTTTCTATCACTGTCTCAATAATGAATTGTCAACGAGCTCAAATGAAATGAGCTTTCCTTCTGCATGGCATGAAGCTCTGAAAGGAGGAGAAGTAGCTACTTCAGCAGTGTGGAAAATAAGGGTGAAAAAGTAGTTGTTTCTCCTTTCTTGGGTGTTCATAAGGTGGAGATCACAAATGCAGCCTCCACCAAGTGATGGTCCGTGCGGAGGATGGCTCTGCTCCAGCAACGCATCCAAGCCCTTTGCTTAGACACCCCTCTGCTCTGCTTGATGAGACCCCACCTGGAGTACTGTGTCCAGCTCTGGAGTCCTCAGCACAGGAAGGACATGGAACTGTTGGAACGGGTCCAGCGGAGGGCCACGAAGATGATCAGAGGGCTGGAGCCCTTCTGGTGTGAGGACAGGCCGAGAAAGTTGGTGGTGTTCAGCCTGGAGAAGAGAAGGCTCCAGGGAGACCTTACAGCAGCCTCCACTCTCTGAAGGGGGTCTACAGGAGAGATGGGGAGGGACTCTTGATCAGGGAGTGGAGCGATAGGACGAGGGGGAATGGTGTTAAACTGAAAGAGGGGAGATTTAGATTAGGAAGAAATTCTTTACTGCGAGGGTGGTGAGACACTGGCCCAGGTTGCCCAGAGAAGCTGTGGCCTCCCCATCCCTGGAGGGGTTCAAGACCAGGTTGGATGGGGCTTTGAGCAACCTGGTCTGGTGGGAGGTGTCCCTGCCCATGGCGGGGGGGGTGGGACTAGATGTTCTTTAAGGTCCCTTCCAACCCGTAGTATTTGATGATTCTATGATTTGCTGGGCTGGAGCAAGGAAACTCAGCCTTTTGCAAGATGGGGCCCTGGGTTTTGCAGCATTTCAGTGTGTCGGAGGGAGCGCTGTGAGTATTCTCTTGGCTTCCACATTAATCTCTCAAATTCTCTTAGAGAACTGGGCAGAGTGAAATGCAGCCCCAGAAAGGGAGCAATCAGTTAAGCAGCTCTGTGCCTTTTTCTGGTGTCGACCCCGGCAGCGCCCGTGAACCCGGTAAATACTCTCGGGTTTGCCGTCCCGAGCTCTGATCTGCCTGAAGCTGACGGCAAAGGGACTCCTTTCAAAGCCTCTCTTGTGTTCTTTGGGAGCACGTACAAGGACAGTGTTACAGACATTACTGCTCTGCCTGTAATGGCTAAGGAAAAGGGCTCGACAGATTATTGGACTTGCTTTTTGCTTTTTTTTTTTCTTTCCCCCTCCTCTGTGTGTGCTTTTGTTGGAGATGAGGAATTAGCGCTGCTTTTTTTTTTTTTAAAAGACTCTCCAGTGCCCACAACCCCAGCTGACCTAGGCACTTTTGGAGGCTTAGCCGGAATTTTCAAGTTATTTTTAAATGCTGGGAGTCTTGCAGAGGTCTGGGAATGTGAAATGATTGATTATTTGCGTCGTAGAGCATAGGAGTCACAGCCCTGGACTGAGGCTCCATTGTGGTAGGTGCTGAATGCACACAGAACAAAATGACTGGGTTTGCCCTCGCTGCCGTGAAATCGGAGCGGAGTCAGCTCCCGTCCCTCTTTTCTAATATATTTGTACATGCTCAGTGTGACGCAGCACTGTATCAAATCACAGATAATGTTTTTTAATAGGAGATGAAGTACAAATAAAGGTCAGATTTGCGTAGCGTGCGTTTTGAGTGATGTCTCGAATGGCAGAACGCGGTAAACAGTACATGAATGCCTGGATGAAAAATAATTGCTCACGCTTGGAGTTGCTAAGAGTGACTATATGTATTTTTAGCTGTGTTTCTCTGCTGTGTCCAGGCCCCTGGTCAGTGCTGCGTTGCCATCACCAGATGATTTGCATTTACTGTGCTCCTTTGATCTTTTTGCCAGCGTGACATCTGGCTCCTTTCCCTTTGCCAGGGTGCCAGGATCGTGGCAGAGTTCTCACAGTTGTTTGTATCTATCTTTTCCCTTTACAATTAGCCTGAGAAATGAATGATTCCTCCCCACAGATGTGGATTTGGGGTTTCTTTTTCTTATCCTGCCAAAGAGCAGACGAGGAAATTCAGCCCTACACCAGTAATGGTATGTTTTCTACAGGCTATCACAAAGGCCTCGTCCCTGCTGGGCATCTTAGTCCATGAAGTTGCAGGGCTAATGGTTGGTTTTGTAAACGTAGGAGGCGTTCTGTGTACAAGTTTGAGAAGATTGGTCCCGGCCGGATGCCTAGAGCGGAGAAAAGACGGGAATCGGTTCCTGTGGGAGTTGTGCTGCACTTGTCCTCCCAAAAGCTCCGTCTCGGGCACAGAAGGGCTTTATTCTTGCAGCACAGAACCGATCTGCGACTGTGAAATGTTTGACCGCTGTTGACATCTCGGAGCAGTAAGGATTTTTATTATCGTTATTACTATTTTTAGGTGCCTTGCAGCCAGAGAGCCCCTTGAAAGGTAAGCATCTAGTCATCATGCTTGGGCTGCCCTTCAGGAGGAAATCAGTAGAGCTCCAAAGTGCTCGTAGCAGCCTGCGGTGCTGGAGACAGGCGTCTGCCACAGTAACTACATTAAGTGAGGTGGCGGTGCCCGTGCCCAGATGGCAGCTGAGAAACGTGTGTGTCTCACTGAAGCCAGGCTGCTGCTCTGTGGGACAGGATCTCCTGCTAGCCAGCTGGTGTCACGCTCGAGTTTTAAGCGTGGCTTTTTGAGGACTTGATGCCAGGGAGAAATTAGAGACCTGCACATCAGCAGTCCTGAGTGGGTATTTCAGCAGTTGCAAGCTTTTCAAAAGATTTTTGTCTTGGGTCCAGTCCTGGCCCAGTCACAATCTGATTTATGTAGGGAAAATTCTTTCTTTAACTGGACTGAAGAGCCCCAAGTTGAAATATTGTAGCAAAAGCCTCAAACATGGGCACAGGTAGCACAAGAACCTGCGTCTCCTGTTTCCCACTACAGGCCAAGCTCCGTGGCCTGGCAAGGAAAAGTTTTTGACCAGTTCATCCTTAAACATTGAACAATTTTGGCCGAGTGACTCATTGTTTCATATTTGTTGTTTGTATTGCTATAGCAGTTGAGGCTCTTAAGCTTTGGATCCAAGACCTTGTTGTGCCAGGTGCTGTAGGAACATGGAAAAAAACCCAACAAAACAAAACAAAAAGGCCTTGTGGGGAAGAACATGCGTTTCTCTATAACCCAAGACAACAGATGGCTACAGATGGGGGAGCACAAGGAACTGATGAGATAATATTGACCTGTGCAGTGAGTAATAATCTTGGTACATCACTTATCTAAACACTGCTGAGGTTTTATAGACAACTATAGCAAAGGGCAGTTTGAAGGAGGATCATCAAGTGACGGCAGAAGTTTACAGTAACATCACATGGAGAGAGAAAGGCAGCAGAGGGAAAAGAGACACGCTGAAAACGATGCTGGAGGAAAGATGTTTGCTGCAAAATCTGGTCAGCATTGCAGATGCTGTGGTCATGTATGAGGGAGTGTAGGTACAGGAGCAAAGTGGAGACAGAAAGTTTATTTGTTTGAGCAGGGAAAGCAGAGCCAGTGGGGAAAAGAAACCTACAGGCAGGCTATGTATTCAAAGTCTTGGCCTGGAACTTTCTTCTGGTGTGTTTACTACTACCAACTCAGGGAAGAAGAAAGTGCTGTTTCTCTGAATCGTAACCTTTAACCGTCCTGTGGCACGAGGGAACAGATGAGTGAAGCAGAATGTGTGTGTTCCTTTATTTGCAGTGCAGATGCCTCCAGAAGGGGCAAAGGAAAAAACGATGCTCCTTGTACTGCTGTTTATTTAAACTTCAGTTTAACAAAATTAGCCTGTGCGGAAACTTCAGTGAACATCCTCTTGAAAGATTGCAGAGCAAAATGCAAGTCAGATGCCAACCCCAGCAATTAGCACGCATCCTTTCATGAGCGTTAAACTCTGCTTAATCTCTACTGATCAGGTTCTTTTTCTCCTGTGTGCTGTCTACAGCTAAAAATAGTGTCGGTCATGGTTTGCTTCCCATGCAGCACGGGAGGAAACAGCTATCATGATGTCTTTTCATCCTGATTTGAGGATGTCCAGGAGCCCAAGTGCTCATAGCCCACTGTGTAAGAGGTGCTGCTGGAATTGCAGCTTCACCGTGGTGAAAATAAAACTTGTCAAGGTGTGTTGCTGTTTGATAGGAAGGATTCTTATGAAGGAAGTGGAGAATCAAGAAGGCTGTCGTATCCTGTGTAACGCAGCATGACGTGACTGCAGAACAGGGGAGGATGTATTTAAATAGACTCCCCAGAAGGTTGCTGGAGAAATAGCTTCATAATAGGAAATGCATTGGTTGTTTCGGCATAAAATGATATCCCAGATGTGTTCTCTGCAGTAGGAACCCCTTTTAGCTGAACTGTTTTAGCTGTGTGGAAGGACCCCAGTTCTTTATCTCGAAGGCTCTTTCGACAACAAACTTTGGTCTTGCCACTAGAGGGGGACTTCAAGCTGTACACTCCATCCATCCTGGGCCTCACCAGCCACCTCTCGGTGCTAACACCAGCCCAGCAACTCCAGCAGCAGGACCCTCTCTGCTCTGTTGGGCTGTGGGGTATCACAGCGCCCAAAAAGGTCAGATCTTGCAGCCATGGAAATGTGAAGGGACATGGACACGGAGAGTCTGGCTGGTGCAGTGTCCAGGTGCTTCTCCAGTGATCTCGTTCTGCAGAATGTCATTTCTTATTCCCACACAGCTACAAAAAGTGTGAATGGTGTTCAGTAAAAGCTGAACAGGGTTTTTGCAACCTCCCTGAGTCTTGGGGAGGTGTGAATAACCCCTCTCCGTGCCTGGATGAAGGAACGTAACAGCAGCATACCTAGCAGTGCCATTAAACTGGTCAAAGAGGGAATGGAAACATGAGTGCTTCTAGATCCTCTGAGAACAGTGAAGGCTTTGAGTATAACAGACTCACTTTTGTGCTGGGCCTGACCTACCTGTTTCATGTTGCCTTGCAGGGCTTTTACTCATGTGTTTACCTTCGGCCCGACGTTCCGAGCAGAAAACTCGCAGAGTCGCCGGCACCTGGCGGAGTTCTATATGGTGGAGGCTGAGCTGTCCTTCACTGAAAGCCTCCAAGATGTCATGCAGGTGGGCATTCCAAATATCTGTGCAGGACCAGTGCCAGAACTTCCTCCTCCTCCCTGAGCTGTGCTCCCTGCCCTCAACTGAGGTTGCAGCTCCTTTCACCTTGTGTGAGCCGCGTAGAGGTTGTACGGGGTCTTCCCAAGGATCAGGGTTTGCTCAGCAGAGGTAAGGCTATGGAGGAGATTTGGAAAGGAAGAAACAGGCGTGAGCACAGCCCCCGTTTGAATGGGAGGCTACACAGTTGCTGCATTGCTAGGAAACCAGAGAATCATAGAATGGTTCAGGTTGGAAGGGACCTTAAAGATCATCTAGTTCCAAGTCTTCATGCCGTGGGCAAGGACACCTCCCGCTAGACCAGGTTGCTCAAAGCTCCATCCAACGTGGCCTTGGTCACCTGCAGGGATGGGGCAGCCACAGTTTCTCTGGGCAACCTAGGCCAGTGTCTCACCACCCTCACAGCAAAGAATTTCTTCCTAAGATCTAATCTAAGTCTCCCCTCTTTCAGTTTAAAACCGTTACGCCTTGCCCTGTTGCTGACAAAAAGCCCCTCCCCATCTTTCCTGTAGGCCCCATATGTAAATATGCTTGGCTGGTGCTAATGAGAGTAGCACTTTTCCCCTTCAAAACCTTCAGCATCTCTCCAGTGAATGTGAGCAGTACTTACACAGTGTGTCCCTTGGTGTGCTCTCTGTAAAGAGCTCCTTGGAACCTGCATTGAAATCGCAAGTAGAAACAACAGTTCCTGGCATACCCTGTTCTCTGTGGCTTTAGCAGAAGACTGATAGAAATCCTTAGTCAGCGAGCTTTTGCTTTTTTCAGGCTTGACCTCTGGGTTTCAGTTTAACCACATGATGGATGCTAATGCATCTTACTGGTCTCAGCATAAGCCAGCTGATGCCCAGTAGGGCTTGTGAGTAAACATCCACACGTACTCTACTGTATCAGATAAGGTCATTGGAAAGCTGTCGGTGAAAGAGCCTTAAAAAGACCCGAGGCACTGGCTACAGATGTATAAAACAACATCCAGGTGGTGATTTCTTCAGCCTGGGTCATATACAGTCTGAGTCAGTGTGGCCTGAGAGCAGGGCTGACGTACTCTGTCGCTGGTATGTGCTGCTTCTGCATCTTGGATGTCTGGATGACACTGGGCTGTGTGGACTGACCCGTTGGGGCCAGCGCTCTGTCATTAGTAGCATCCTGCTCTTTTCTTTTCTCTGTCCATTTTTTTTCCGGAACAACTTTGTGTATTCTTAGAGCATGGCATGTGTATTTCTTTACACCTGACTTCCTGAGCCCCGTGTTTCTCTGAGTAATCGGGAGCTGATTGAAATCTTCACTGCTTTTATCTAGTATAATAAGCAGGGTCTTCTGTTAAGTGGTGTTTAAGCCCTTGAACACAGCATGAACATATCTGTACTCTTGTGCTGAGAACCCTAATTTCTTCGCTTTTGAGCTATAGAGAACCAGTTCAGACGATTCGGAGAATTAGCTTTGAGAACCGTTCTGGAGTGTGTAGGGCTTTCATTTGTAGGGGAAAGGAGGAACTTCCCCCCCTTGGCTTGGCTTTTGTTGTTGCTAAACGTCTCTCTCCTCTTTCGCTTCTTCCCTCTGTCCCAAAGGCTTTGATGAGCATCTCTCTCTGTAACAGAAACTCTCTCGGCAGCCATCGTTTTGTGTTCCTCATAGTGAGTCTACATTGCAACATGCTTACTTTTGGGATGTTCTCATTTGCAGAAGTGCAGTTCCTGTTTTGTTTATTTTTAAATCATTGGGCAATCTCTCTTTTTTTTTTTTTTAAAAAAAAAAAAGACCAAACCAAAAACTGACAGCTGCTCTAAAGCCTGAATTAAGTTTCTTTTTCCCTGCACAACTGACCTAAATTCAGTGTTCTGTCATGAATCCGCCCGTTGGGCAGTTTGTCTGTTTGTCGTCATCTGCAAGTTCTTTGTTCGGTGCAAAACGCCCAGTTGAAAGCCTCGGGGGCTCTTGGCCAGTGTTAGCATCTGAACTTTGTCCTTGGATAAAGAGCCGGATTGTTTAAAATGTATTTTTAAAATTGGTATTCAACATTTGGACTGAATACCTCTAACTTTAGCAAGTTAGTGTGCTGGGAATGCTCAGCTTCTCCAGGGACATCTTGACGATGGGGCCAATCTTGTTAGAGGATGGGGCTGGTCTTTTTTCAGTGGTGCCCAGGGACAGGACGCGGAAATGGGTACAAACTTGAATATAAGTAAGTCCATCTAAACATGAGGAGGAACTTCTTTACCTTGAGGGTGGCAGAGCCCTGGAAGAGGCTGCCCAGAGAGGTGGTGGAGTCTCCTTCTCTGGAGTCATTCAAACCCCGCCTGGACACATTCCTGTGCAACCTGCTCTGGGTGGACCTGCTTTGGCAGGGGGGTTGGACAAGATGATCTCCAGAGGTCCCTTCCAACCCCATATCATTCTGTGATTCTGTGAATTCTTTGCTTACACACCATTAAAGAAGAGCCTTGCTGCAAAGGTGTACAGGTTTACCATTCACTGATGAGGCCTGAGATCTTTCTCTCAGCCAAAGCTACAAGAGAAGCATGTCTTTTCTTACAAAATAAAAGGAAAATGGAGATTTGATAACAAAGTTACACGTATTCTTGAGCAAAGAGCCTGAAATCTTAGAGCAGTGGCCTTTTTTCTCCACTATAATTGCACATAGTGCTCAGTTATTCCTAAATGAGTAGCAGAGTTCTTGTGAAGTCTCATGTGTCTTGATCATGCAATTTGAATTTCTTTTTCCGTGCCAAAACGTATTTTAGTGCTACGAAGAAGCTTGAACTCCCACAATACAGGTTTCACAATACTTTGTGTGGAAAGGCCCACGTGCTCGGCGCAGTGCTCTGCACTGCGAGGCTGGGTGAGAGCATCACTGCTTTAGCCTGTGAAAGTTTATCTAAGCAGAGGCCTCTGTGACCTCTTTCCAGAAGAGTCCACTCAAGAAGTTGAGTCAAGTTGCCCCAAGGGCACTCTTCCTTCAAACTGGAGGAGAAAGAGAGGGAGTTAGAAGAAGGTCAGGTAAGACAGTGGGAGGGATCCAGTTTGTATGGAAGTGGCTGGACTCACTAGAGCCATTGCCCCTCCAGTCCCTCAACTGGAGGTCCAACGTCTCCGGTCTCATCTGTCCTCTGAGATGCCTGTTGTCACCCTCTCCCTTCAGTGCTCTATTTAGCTGTGTTTGTAGGTCATTATCCTCTATTCTTTGTTCCACTGTCTTGGCAGCGTGGTGGATTTAAAGGATCCCACTTCACTCATGACACTAATGGGGTCTCAAAGAGGCCGTATGATGCAGTCATTATATAATTTCATCAAACACACATGCAAAACCATGCCAAACCCCCACATTATTTAAGCAGTAAAGTTAGGAAATGCTAGAAGGAAGTTTTCTTGAGGGCACTTTTGGGAGTTATGCATCACATCCTAACATCGGTGTCTCTTTAAGAGGTGGAGAATACATCTCCTTAAGATGGAGAGTACAATTTCACACACATTATTTGAGCAGAAGTGTTGTCTTCCACTGGTTATGTACTTCATCAAAATTAATTTGCTGTCATTACAGCCCAGTGACATGGAGCATTATTACCTCCATTTTACAGAAGGGAATTCAGGCATCAAATGAAATCAGCAGTAGCACTGATTTGGGGTGTTGGTTTCAGGGACCTTAGATCTGAAACATGGGAGTGGTTTCATTTCCAGAATAGTTTGCACCCCGAGTTTGTGTCTTCACAAGACACAAGAATAGTTTGTGTCTTCAGTGCCAAGGCTGAGACAGTTGGGCAGATCTGATTCTTTACTGTGAGGGTTGTGGAGCACTGGAACAGGTTGCCCAGGGAACTGGTTGAGGCCCCATCCCTGGAGATATTCAAGGTGAGGCTCAACGAGGCCCTGGGTAACCTGGTCTAGTTGGGGGTGTCCCTGCTGACTGTGGTGGGGTCGGACTAGATGACCTTTGGAGGTCCCTTCCGGCCTGGACAATTCTATGATTCTATGACTGCAGTCTCAAGGGAACAGACACTGGTAATCCCATGGGAAAGGTTTGTTCCAAGTGTCTTGTGCTCTTTAGGGACATTGGGGTACCCGCAGGGCTCCAGGTTCCTTCTCTAGAGTAGCACCCAGCTGTCATAGCTGAGGCTTTAAGTTTCCTGACTTCCATCAGCGTTTATTTTTCAGTAGTGACCTGACAGACCAGAGTCTCCATCCTTTTATAACAACAGCATCTCTCTGAGCTGTTGGTTATACAGCTGAGACAGGACACTTTACGACCAAGATCAGACACGAATCTCCCCTCTGTGTGTGTGTGTGTGCATGGGCACACACGTAAGGTGTGTGTGAGCAAGCATGAAGGCAAGAAATAATGGTCCACTTGGCGAATGTTTCATATGTAAATACCCTGTGATCTACACTGCATCCATATGCATGTCCCAGGTAAATGCATAAACAAAAATCCTTTTTGTGATTTTTCTGAAAGTCTTTTATGTAATAAAGATGATGATTTCAACCCTTTTTGTAGTGCATGGCACCTTCAGTTTCTGCTGCTGACATTTACTGCTGTTTTGTTGATGATTTCCTCTGTTTGAACTCTGGTCATGATTTTATTTGGGAGGCGGGTAAGTTGCAGTGTGAGAAGATCCAGTTAAACAATACAGTTGGGAGCTGCTCCTAATCAAAATCCAGTCAGTTAACCGTTCAGTTCCACAGCAACACTGGGGAAGAACAGGACTGGTACTGCTGAACTTCTCTGAAAGATGAAAATCAAGAAATAAAGGCTGAGAGGGATGAGAGGGAAGGGAAAACTTTTATCTCTGCTCTCCTACCAGCGCAGTTTCTACATTTCCATTATGAAGCAACCAAATTAATGGGCTTTCAGGCACCGAGAGTCCCACCTCTGAGATGAGCTGCTTGCTGTGATTCCCATGGTTTTTTCCCCTGTATAAGTCCCCTATCAAACATGTTTCTTACAGGATACATTCAAACCAACCACTTGGCCTGTGTCTCCAGCTCACGCGTTCCCTCAAACCAGCAAGCTAGTGGTTATGCTTCACTCTTTTTTTGCCTATAGCCTACTTTCTAGTCCTTAATATATCTGCTTAAAGCCATAACTTCTGAGTTGGAGAGCTTTTTCTTTTCTTTTTCTCCCCTTTTTTTTTTTCTGTTGGTGCCTAGTACACATTTGGCATAAATAAGAGCAGCGAGGAGGCCAATGCCTGACCCACGTGTCTGTCTCCTTTTGCCAGGAGAAAACCTCAGTCACAAACCTGGAAATATTTCTCAGATTGTTTTTCCCATACCACCCACATCGGGTTTTTTTTTTCCACAAGAGGAAGCTGCTTATGTTGAATGCTGTGGGAACCTAATTGTTACTTTATCGCACAGTGAGGGGGAAAAAAGTGCTAATTAAACAACACGGTTTTCAGAAACCAGATGATACTTTCATTTTCTAGAAAGAGGAAGCTTAATGTAAAATCCCTTCGTCTCTGCCTGGTGAAACCAGCTGAATTGCCAAGGAGTTTTCTAATTTCATTTGCATAAGCCTTTTTCTGGCTACTTTGAAGACAGTTCAAAGCTGTTTGGTTATTTGCCACTCAGCAGCAGGAATGCTGGCTTTTCATTTCCTCCGTGTTTGAGTATCAGTAGGGGTAAAACTGTTCATCTGCATATGATAATGCTGTTCCTTTATTTGGATCTTCCCTTTTTAAGCAGAGGGCCCAGATTGATGGAGGAGCCTGAAGGCTGAGTTTGGCTCCAGAGGAGTCAAAATGGGCTGATTTACCAGCTTCTCCAGGCTGGTGGAATGCAGAGCTTGTTCATCAGCGCAGAGCAGCGTTTCAGCAGTTTGGGATAGATGATGAAGGATGTTCTTCTAAACGTGAGACTTTGAACAATGTGCCTGCAATCTCATCTGGGCTGTGTCAGTAGCCCAGCTTCTTCTTTTCTCTGCCTTTTGTTCCTCTTACCCTGTAAGATCTGGTTCCTTGGGAGGCAGAGACCTGCTTCTTCCTCAGATCTGCTGACCAGGCTGGATGGGGCTTTGAGCAACCTGGTTTAGAGGGAGGGGTCCTTGCCCATGGCAGGGGGTTAGAACAAGATGATCTTTAAGGTCCCTTTCAACCCAAACCGTTCTATGATTCTAAGAATGACAGGTTTGTCTTTTCACAGTTAGTCTCTCCTGGGCTTTGCGATATCTAGGGACTGCTAATCACCTAGCTGCAATTAATGAAGCAGTTGGTATGCTCACAGAAAAAAACATGAATGTGCCATGACTTTCAGAGGTGTTTTTTTGTTGGGAGAAGCCTGGTCCTATCCCAGGCTGAGATGCCGTGCAGCCCTGCTGCATTGCTCTGTTCCTTCCAAAGGAGATGAGAAGGAAGGTGATCTTGAAGAAGGGTTGGGATCATCAGTTCTACACAGGTATCAGCTACCTGCTTTGTGCAGGCGTAAGACTACGAGGAGTCATGGGAACTCTTAATCTGCATGACAAGTGTCTCAGATGGTCTGCTTTGCTTAACCAAAGGAGAAAATTACTCTTAAAACAGGTTGATCAAAATACAGTGGTATCCCACAAGGGGGATTTTTTTTTTATTTAGAACCAAAATAGCATTTTACTTTCTTCATGGGTAGAGCCCATTTTACTGGATAAGTGTATACAAATTGGATGATAATGTCATTTAGCTAATCCATATTAGTTTAGGGAAATGAAACCACATCTTTTTTTAGTTTCTCAAACATCCCAGCATTAATGTGTTCTCTGCTCTCTACTCATCTCTGTACATGTTGTCTTTTGCTTTGCTCTTACTGCGCAGAGTCTCTCTGGCTGGGGTCTGTTTGATGGGTTGGCTCTATACGGTTCAAGTTTATTGTCGTCTCCTTTAGTTCTGCCTCCTCTAACGACAAAGCAGAAAACCAGAATTGCTCATTTCAGGACAGACTCCTCATTAATAATTACTCTGAGACCAGTCATCGTGAATGGTTGTAATGTGTGTGTTTGTGGCTGACCAGGGCTCCTGCTTGAATATTTTAGCTGTGGGTTTTTTTGTTGGAGATACCTGACTGAAGATACTGGGGCCATCAGCAGACCCTGAAGCCCTAAACCCATAGCAGAAGCAAAGGTTCCAGTCCTCTTCAGCTGCTAAGCAAGCTACTTAGGACCATTAGCAGGCTGGTACCATCTTATGCAGTCTGACCATGCAGGAGGACAGAAGCTCCTTCTGTACCCTTTGGCTGATGCATACCGTGTTCTATTTACAGCCTGGGACATCTAAACAGCATTCATTTTTCACCCAGTCCTGTTTTCTCTCTTAGGTTATGGAAGATCTTTTGAAGACAGCGACAAGCACTGTGCTCTCCCAATGTCCTCATGATGTTGAGCTTTTTCATAAATACATAGCTCCTGCCCAGAAGGTAATAAATGTCACAAGAAAGAGCTACAATCCTGTTATGCATTTTGGGGGCTCTTGGCTATAGGGAGGCTTAATTTTTTAATTTAGTTTTTTTTACTGTGTTGTCCTGTGTTAACAAACTCTGAAGAGCTGAAAGTTGGCCTAAGCCAACAGAGAGAGAACACACAACTTTCTGTAGCTGGTAGCAACTGTGGTAGAACTGTAGCTGTCGCATCATCCAGCAGCCTCTGAATCATCAGCTCCCATCATCGGGTACCCTTTTAGCACTGAATGGCTGGGTGTGGGTTTTGACCTATATCTAGATCACAATGCAGACCCACAAATTAAAACTTAGAGGGAGGTAGCTATTCTGAATTTCCTCTGGGCCCCTGAATCCTTAAGAGTAGCTTTACATTTTTATTTTCTCTTGTTTTGACCAAGGACAGGTTGGAACAAATGCTGAAGAACAAATTTGTCACGTAAGTACTTCTATTTCAAAATAATCTGGAAGAGGGCTTTTGGGAAAAGGGTTCTTATTTTGTATATGTTCTCAACTCAATGTCTTGTGGGTTAGCATAATGTCCTCAAAAGAGCATAAATTACAGTTCCTTTTGTGCCTGTTCACCAGTTGCCCTTTCATCCCTGCACGAGACTGGTATCTAAATCCGTTGGCCTTTCGCTTTTGCTTCCCTGGACAAGATCCTCTTTCTGTAAGGGTATCCTCCTCCTTCCAGCATGAACCTGTGCAGTGGTTTGCTCACTGTCTTGCTTGGGTTTGGCTTGGATGCTCTGCCGTCCTTCACACTTCCACTCCAATGGCTCTCTTTTATGAAACTATTTTTGGATATTTAAACATCCCAATTGATTGTCTATTCCCCATTGCTTGTGCAACTCCTTTTCCCAGTTACCTGTGTGCTAAAGAACTGAGGGGTTTTGGTTTCCCTCCTTGGCCCCCAAGAATACTTCCTCTTCCCTAGTCTTGGCTACCTCTTCAAATAGTGGTGCTCTCATTAATAGAAACATATAATCATGGAATCTTTTAGGTTGGAAGGGACCTTTCAGATCATTGAGTCCAACCACCAACCCGACACTGACAAAAAACGTCACTAAACCATGGCCCTCAGCAGTACATGTACTAGTCTTATAAATACCTCCAGGGAAGGTGACTCCACCGCTTCCCTGGCCAGCCTGTTCCAATGTTTGATAACGCTTTCCCTGTAAAAAGATTTTCCTAATATCCATCCTAAACCTCCCCTGGTGCAACTTGAGGCCATTTCCTCTTGTCCTATCGCCAGTTACTTGGGAGACAAGACAGACCCCCCCTGGCTACACCCTCCTTTCAGGGAGTTGTAGAGACTGAGAAGGCCTCCCCTCAGCCTCCTTTTCTCCAGCCTCCTTTCCTCCAGCTCCCTCAGCCGCTCCTCACAAGACTTGTGTTCCAGACCCTTCACTAGTTCCGTTGCCCTTCTCTGGACATGCTCCAGCACCTCAATGTCTTTCTTGTAGTGAAAGGCCCAAAACTGGACACAGTGCTCGAGGTAGGGCCACAGAACATTGTCAGGTTGCTCAGCCCAGCACTGGGGTTCCTGTTAAGCAGCTGCAGCCATGCTTGGCTGTATAAATCCTCTCTGTGCCTTGTGCCTGCACAGACACCATGGGAGGCCCCAGTGAAGTCACTCTTTCTCCATATCAGTCCTCTTCTCTTTGAATTTAACTGATATTCCCAAAAGGACAGAATTTCACTCAGCTTCTCCCATGGTCCAAGAATAAGGAAAGTGAGTCAGTCCATCTCTCTCTTTCTCTTCACCAACTACTGGCAGATCTGGGGCATTCCTGCCTTACATCAGTTACATGTGTTGAGCCTGTGGCACTGATGTACCTCATCTGGACCACGGTCTTGCACAACCCAAACACATGGAACAATATTTTCTTTCCTGAGGTATTTCCTCCAAAAGCCTTCTCTACATTAGTGAAACCTTGTAAGATGAGTAGAAAGAACCCGTGCTCTTTAGGGAATTTGGTTTCTAATTGTATTTCGCCAATGATGCAGAGAGGTTAAATGACTGTGATCAGGTTATTCTTTCTTCTTTCTGTCTAAATTTGCTTGGTATGTGGAAAACTTGTCAGCAGAAGTGTCTTCCGTTGAGTCTTCATTTCCAGTTATCAAACCTGCAGCATCTTTCATGCACTTCTTGTTTGCTGTGCCATGATGCCATTCTTTTGTACTGGTAGAATCACAGAATGGTAGGGGTTGGAAAGGACCTCTGGGGATCCTCTAGTCCAACCCCCTGCCAAAGCAGGTCCACCCGGAGCAGGTTACACAGGAACACATCCAGACAGGTTTTGAATATCTCCAGAGAAGGATACTCCACACCCTTTCTGGGCAGCCTGTTCCCGGGCTCTGCCACCCTCAAAGTAAAGAAGTTTCTCCTCATGTTCTGATGGAATTTCCTCTGTTCCAGCTTGTGCCCATTGCCCCTTGTCCTGTCATTGGGCACCACTGAGGAGTCTGGCCCCATCCTCTTGACACCCACCCTTTAGAAATTGATAAGCATTGATGAGATCCCCCCTCAGTCTTTTCTTCTCCAGGCTAAACAGACCCAGGTCTCTCAGCCCTTCCTTGTGAAACAGATGCGCCAGTCCCTTGATCTTCTTCATAGGCCTGCACTGGACTCCCTCCAATAATTCCTTGTCTTTATTGAACTGGGGATCCAAGAGCTGGACACAGTACTCCAGATGTGGCCTCACCAAGGCAGAGCAGAGGGGTAGGATGAGCTCCCTCAACCTGCTGACCATGCTCTTTTTAATGCACCCCAGGAGACCATTGGCCTTGGCCACAAGGGCACATTGGTGGCCCATGGTCAATGTGTTGTCCACCAGGGCTCCAAGGTCTCTCTCTGCAGAGCTGCTCTCCAGCAGGTCAGCCTCCAGCCTGTTCTGGTGCATGGTACCTCCCTTGGTGCAGCACTCTACACTTGTCCTTGTTGAACTTCACTAGGTTCCTCTTCGCCCAACTCTTGCCTGTCCAGGACTTACTGTACGGTGGCACAGCCTTCTGGTGTGTCATCCCAGTTTTGTGTCATCAGAAAACTTGCTGAGGGCACTCTCGATCCCCTCATCCAGGTCATTGATGAATACATTGAATAAGACTGGATCCAGTACTGACCCCTGGAGAGCACCATTAGTCACAGGCTTCCAACTCGAGGGAGTTGGTGGAGAACCTGCTCTCAGATCTGTCAGAGGAGTAAACAGACATTGCTGCAAACAAATCTCTCAGTTTTTGCAAAGTAAAATGAAAATGTTTGAGCTACAAGCCCTTTGCACTCTGGGCTGTTATTTCTGCTTAACAGCATCCTGAAGGGCAGAGCTGGGTTGTTGGAGCTGTGCCGATGAGGGCACATTGTTTTCTTAAAAAAAAAAAAAACAAACCCACCCAAATATTTCTGTGAAGCAATTCTCCGAAGAGCTCACTTCTGACTGAAATGCAACGTTGCAATAATGCAAAAAGTGTCTCGAGAGCTTAGCGCTTCCTGCCCTGCGTGTTGCTGAAGCACAGGAAGACATAGGGTTCTTGCCATATAAATTGGTTTTTGGTTTCGGTCCAAAGCAGCGTTGCTGGGAAGTCTGACATCACAGCGCAAGTTGGCACGGTGGTGGGGAAATGCCTCCTTAATTTTCCAGCGCGGCACTTCGCCAGTAAACTTTCTTGTTATTCCTTTCATAGTTATCTTAAAGACTTTTTTTTTTTTT
>VXAK01012791.1:19702-42139 GCA_013399435.1 Arenaria interpres
TTTTTCCCTCTTGCAGGATTTCCTACAATGAGGCGGTGGAAATTTTGAAGCAGGCTTCTCAAACTTTCACTTTCAAGCCAGAGGTAGGTACTTGCCTGGTGGCTTGTCCCTCTGCCTGTTCATGGGCACGGCCAGCCTGAACTTTGTAAATCTCCTTTCTCTCTTTCTGATACCACAAGAGTCGTTACTTCGCACAGGTTGTCTGCCTCCTGGGGTGCTTGCTCAGCTGTAACCCAGTGTTTGAGTTAGAGGAACCCATAATAATTTATTGTCATTTAGACAATTGTCATTTAGACAATTATTCTATCACCCGATGACCCTTCCCAACCCAGGAAGGGGAATCAGGGAAAAACAAACAAACAACGAGGGTTGAAATATAAATTGATTTAGTAGGATAAGACTAAATAATCAACATTAATAATAATAAAGAACCAGTATTGATCCCAGTACCAACATTAAATATACAAGGACTATCCTCAGCCCATTCTATCAGCAGGAAGCTATGTGCTTCCAGCAAGGGACAGCAAATGTGGGACACTCAGTGCTGTGGCTTCAGAAGGAAGGGAAGGGCTCAGGGGTCCAGCACCAGGGCAAGAAGTTCTCTGGATGGCAGCCATCAAGTGTGAGAGAGAAAGCTTCATAGCAAACTTTCTAATTTATACTGAATGTGACATTTACGGTATGAAATAACCCTGTTGGCAGCTTGGGTCAAGTGCCCAGGTCTCTCGCTCCTCCTCATCCCTGCACCTGTCAAGCTCGAAAACACCGAGACCTTGAAACCTACATACCACAGCTGGATATCAAGTAAATATTTTCATTAATTAAAACACTAGAGTCTTCTAAAAGTGCAGTTTTCCCGAGCATTAGAAGAGAAATTAGTCCTGTGTTGCTCAAACCAGACACCAAGGTATAACTTTTGCCCTTTGGGGTTGAAATGGGAGCAGTATAAAGGAGTGAGATCTGCAGCAGAAGAACATGTGACATTTGCAGGAAAGGAAGCGATGAGTTTGCTGTTGAAGGACCAGAGCTGAAGTAAAGATGCTTCTCTTTCCTCTATGTGAGTAGTGCTGAGTGTGGATTCAATAGCAATCATCTAAGGAGAGTTGCTGCAATAGTCATCAAATAAAGGAATGATATTGGGATAGAATCAAAAGTTTGACAAGGACTAATAAGCCAAAACCATGTCAAAATAACGTGTAATCTAGATGTAGGTAAAGGGAATCCCTTGTCTTTCCAAAGCATATTGAGTGGGAAAAAATATCATGTGCTGGTCTTTCTGTTTTCTAAAAATCATATTTTGCCCAATTTCAAACATACACACCCCAGTAGGGAGCGCTTTCTTGGTGGTGCTCATCTCGTGTGTACTAATTAATCTTTATCTCGTTCTGATGCTTTGAGGAAAAGAACCCTCTGGCTGAAGCCACCTGTGTAGCCCGTTGCGTGGCTGTCTCCTCTCTGTGTACTAGTGGGTGTAGAACCTTAAATCCTGTATCTGTACTACCTTAATCTGAGACAGCAAACTCAGGATATTTTCAGAGGAGGAGAGTCTGCAGAATATGTGTTCCCCTCTTCCCCTTCCACGCCCTTAATATTCTTTGCATATCCTGTAATGGACTGGAGGTCTCTTGTCAAAAGCCACCGAATTTATAACAGCACTGGGAGAAAGGAGAAGTGAAGGACGTTGGAAATGTCCAAGGCTTCTGATAACAAAGAATTGGTTAATAGGATGCTGGGTTTTCTTAAGTGAGAATTAATGTAGCATGTAACAGGACACAGCAGGGAAGAGGGCGGTGAGCCTAGCAAAGCTGCTTTCTATATACCAAAGATAATACTGAAATAAGGCTGGTTTCTGGATTGAGTAAGCTGGCTTTGGATGGGTGCCTGTTTCCCTTAAGTTATGCGGCGTGTGGGTTTTGGTTTGGTTTTTGTTTGTTTGTTTGGGGTTTTCTTTTCTGATTTGATACCAGATGCTTGGGCTTGGTGCAGGGATGAGCTGGCCCTGTTCCGTAAAAGTTAAACCATATTATTTTCATTGCTTTGCTCTGCCTTAAAACTCGTAAAACTCCGTCTGCTTAGCAGATTTTCCCAGTAGCCTGGTGAGAAGTTGCTCTGCTTGGTTTCATGTTATTCAAAGCTGTACATCTCTCCTGCGCAGGGATTTTGTTGTTTCTCTTGCCACAGGCAGGATCTCAGGTCCCTTTTGCTGTCTTTACAGTGGGGCTGCGACCTCCAAACAGAACACGAAAAGTACCTGGTGAAGCACTGCGGTGATGTTCCCGTGTTTGTGATTAACTACCCGTATGACCTCAAACCTTTCTACATGCGGGACAATGAAGATGGACCTCAACACACAGTGAGTCCATAGGTCACACTTCCACCTCTTTTTTTGGCTAGGTCTTAGCCTTCTGAGAGACAGACAGATGAGGATCTGCTGGCCCTCCGGTCCAGAAGTCCAAGATAAGACATGACCATCAGGTGATCCTGTTCTGTCATTTTCCTGTTGTAGAAGGAATCCCCAAAGCAGGAACAACAGGAGGAGGATTCAGGAGTTGGGTAGTGTTGAGTTTTTGCTAAGTCCTTTAAGACAGATTTGCAATAGTTCATTTTTTTTTCTTGGTAGACTTGGGTACTACTAGGTGAAATACCTGGAATTGCATCACTCTGAGCAGCCTGTGATTCTCTTGTCATCCAAATCTACCATCTGTGTAATTCTCAAGTAGCAGATGGACACAAGACGTCAACTCCTCCTCCACAAGTCTCGTGCTTTGAAGGTGTGAATTCTCAGTTGAACTGAGGCAACCTGAAACATTACTTCTACTGAAAAGAGCTACTACCCCACTGTGTGCCACTGTCACTTCACAGCTCAGCTGTGGGAGAAGGTACTCTACAAAACAAAACAGAGAAGAAAACCAGGCCAAACCTAACAGCAGAGGTGGTAACACTGGAATCTGAACACTTGAATCAGCACATCAGTGCCGTTGGGCCATTTGTTCTTTTACCAATCCCTACAGCTTGCTCAAGGAATGGTGGCAGATGGGGTAAACACAGGTTGCAAGCATCAGAGCAGCTTAAACTTTAAGGGAATCAGGGCTTCAAAGCCCCGTCCAACCTGGCCTTGAACACCTCCCAGGATGGGGCAGCCATAGCTTCTCTGCGCAACCTGGGCCAGTGTCTCACCACCTTCACAGCAAAGAATTTCTTCCTAATATCCAATCTAAATCTCCCCTCTTTCAGTTTAAAACCATTACCCCTCGTCCATTGCTCCTCTCCCTGATCAAGAGTCTCTCCCCCATCTCTCCTGTAGGTCCCCTGGAGGTATTGGAAGGGGCTGTAAGGGTGCCCCTGGAGCCTTCTCTTCTCCAGGCTGAACACCCCCAACTCTCTCAGCCTGTTCTCATAGGAGAGGTGCTCCAGCCCTTTTTCAGGTTTCCTGTAGGCTTACTAATTTTTATCATTGTAAAGTTCCCTCCTAGCCTTCTCCTGCAACAAGGAATTTTTCAAGCATTTGCAAATACTTACCTAAGTGTCCTGGTCTCAATGAAAGTATTACAGTGGCTTTTTACAAACAGCCATCTGGTGCCAACTGTACTTCTGCTGTAGACTCTATGGCCACATGGCATGACTCGCGTTGGGTTTCTGTCCTTTCAGGTTGCAGCTGTTGATCTCCTCGTACCAGGAATAGGGGAATTGTGTGGAGGCAGCTTGAGAGAGGAACGACTGCCTTTCCTCGAATCACGCTTACAGAGGTATGGAAAACCCGCGGGTGCCAGGAGACCAGCCTGACCAAGAGAGCATTTCAGCAGCTTTCAGTGGTTGGCAAGACACAGGAAGGAGAAGGGCAGCTGATGCTATTTAAAAAAAAAAAAAAGCCTATTTTTATCTTTGAGATATCTATTTATCTGAGTAGGGGATCACCAACTGGTGAAGAAGTTCTTGTGCTTCTGATGTAGGTATGCAAACTGCCTCTCTGATTTAGCTCTTCAGAGAAGAAGAGTTTAGTTTCTGCTAGGAGGCCATGGCAGCAGAATGGGACAATCTGGAAGAGGACCTGATATGAGGCACTTCATCCTTGAGCCTTTTCTTCGCAGCTTTTGTGGCTGAGAGTGGCTTGCGAAGGTGGAGGTTGTCACGTAGACGAAACTTAGATGTATTTGTCATCGTGTTGTGTAAGCGAGGAACTGCAGCTTGGGTCAGAAGCTTTGCTGTGATGCAGCTGGCCTCAGCGGCACCGTTGCAGAGAACGTGGTTCTTTGCTAACAGCTTGGTGGGAAGCTTCACTGGAACTGCCTGCAACCTGGACTGTGTCATCTGGGCTATGGGTCATCTTTTCTTGCTACTTAGTTCTGGATCATGTGACTTTGAGTAATTTTAGGCTAAATTCACTATCAGAATACCAAAGCTGCTGTTTAGTTAACGGTAATTAACATTATGGATGGAGTAATTCTCCATAGACAATTACTCCCTGGATCCTCTCTAATTGTTCAAAAGAACCTTTCATAACTGTGATGAGTCCATTTGGGCCAGTCATACACTTGTGGAAAGCAATTTTGGAGGAGGATTAGTCCCAGAGTAACACCGTTTGCACGCTGGGAATGAATTTGTTGCTTAAATCAGCCACATGCTCCCAGAGATATAGCTACTCAGTGGAGAAGACCAAATCCATTTCAGCATCATGAATCCAACAGGCGCAGGGCAATTAAAATCACCAGAACATTGGTTCTCAATCTCTGGTGTAGGATGATACTGCTCCCTGGGCTTCCTGCTGCTCTCCCTGCGAACTCTCCCGACGCAGGGGCGCTTCAGCTGGAGTACAGTGTCGCCTGCTGCACTTTTTTCTCTTGAAATTTTTGCCGGTGAGATCTAGAATCCACAGCCCTCAAGGTGTGCGGCTGGAGGAGGCGTCCACATGGAGGTTGAAAACAGACTTTCTTGTTTGTCAGGGAGGTCACAGGAAGTATTTCAAGCTACAAACGGGTTGTGTCTTCAGTGACCTTAAAGTACAGCTCTGCGCTGAAGATGACCTGGAAAAATAACACCTCTTTTCACATGGTTTTTCTCAGTTTTGGGTACTCAGGATCTGATCTGCAGAGTTTAGGCTTTTAAATTCTACTTCCTGCACACCCAGTGTAACTAAGGGAGATAAAGAAGGGGATTCTTGTCTCCTTATACGCGCTTCATACAATAGCTCTCCAAGTCCAAGTCACCGGGACAGCCGCAAAGCACCGAAGGTGAGAGAAGTGATCTCTCTTTGCTTACAGCCTTTTCTCTTCATGTTCAAAAAAATGGGAAAAAAAACCCCACCCAACAACTTTGTTCTGGTTCTGCCAGGGCAGGAAAAGGAGAGAGGGTGCACTGGTGGCAATTAGAAAAAGACCTATTTTATTTAGTCATTTTACAGAAGTTGACACACGTTATTAAAGCTACAGGACTTCAGTGGTTTTGTCCACTATGGAAGGGGAACCACACAGCCACACACGTGAAGAGATTTTTGACTCTCTCATAAATGAGGTTGGCTGCATGTCATTGTAAATTTGATATTCAGGCCTGTACTCTCCAAACATTCACAAGCAGAGTTTAGTGGTATGCTCAAAGTTAAGAATATGCACAAGTCTTTGCATGAAGCTGGGATCAACCCTGTATGTTGACAAAACAAACTTTGCGTTTTAAGAAGCATGTTGTTAGGAATCTGTTCAAGATTGTCTGCTGATTACCAGAACTGACAGCCGCTAATTGTATATTCCCCTAATTTCCTGCCTTTCCTTTTTGGACTGAGTTTAGTCATCAGACCCTCCCTTTTCTTGTAGCATTCTCTTCCAGGCAAGTGCTGCTTGTGCGGATCTCCTCTCTTCCTTTACTTACAGGGGTTTTTCTTTTTGTTCCACAGATTAGGACTCGCAGATTCCTACCAATGGTAAGACATTTTCTTGGTCTGCAAGCTCTATTTCTTCTTTTGAGACTCTTTAAAAAACTATTTCATTTTTTTGATCCTGTTCTTGAGGGAACGTTTCTTGGCCCAGTTGCCCTGTCATCACTGCCAGTCTAAATGGAACGGCCAGTTCATTTAAACAAAGTTTATCCAATGCTACTTAGTTTGTCTTCCCAATTTGTAAACTCACAGCATAGGTCATTCCTTTCAGGATTGCATGAAGCGGATTAATTTACAACCCATGAATGATTTTTGATATTAAATCATTAAGCTGTGTTCCATGTTGAATAGATTCTGACCGCCATCGCACGAGATAAACAAGTTACGGAACCACAAGCAATTTGTGACCTTTAACAGCTCTATGAATAACTCCCTTTGCAATTGACAGGGCAATCGGGTCGAAAAATCTACCCTAACAAAGCAGTTGAAGCAATTAAAACTGTCCTGCTAAGGAGACAGAACAACCTTTGAATTAATGGTTTAGCCTATTAAAATGACAGAAGGATCTTAGTGTTCCTCTTGACAAGCGTTTCTCGGTATGTACTTTGTCATATCTACTGAAAGGGTGATAGTGCAGAGAATTTTAAATTTAGAAGAGTATTTGGAATGATCGTTAGGGAGGCTGATTTGAAAAAAAGCAGAGTAGTGTAGGATTCTTCACTCTCCTCTTCCCACAATATGAAATCACTTAGGAACAGCCCATTGCACAGCAAAGCTTTACATCATCTATTTGCAAACAGGGTGAATAAAATGTCTTCCTGTATTGTTTGCGTTTATGGGCCGGTATACACCGTATCACTTCATCTGAGGGAAGGATTATCCTGACCAGGGGTAGTCAGTTGTGTGGTTTGATGCTGTGATACAGCCTGAGGAAGTCTGGTGTTCAGTGACAGAGCCTTCCAGCTCAGCCTTGCCTCATGCTTCCCTCAAGAGAGAAGATTAAGACCTTACCCGTCACCCATTTGCATTTCCGTGTGTTATGTAGCAATCACATTCTGGAAATTCTTTCCTCCTGTGGTCTTGTTTTGGAGACTCTTTTCCTCCTCTGTTCCCTCTGCTCCATCACAGATGATGTAACTTAGCAGAGAAGATGGAAACTGTTGTTACCTCCTGCCATAGCAGGGGCTGGTGTCCCAAGAAGGTGCAGGATAGGAATAATCCTGGATGCTTCTGGACTCTGGTCCAGAATCTGCCAGAAAACAGGTAGGGGGTTTGCCAGCATCCATCTTTTCAGCAGAGGTGACACGAGAGGCTGAAATTAATCTCCCCCAATTTAGTGATTGAATTTATCCAAAGCTGGCTCACAAGCTCCTTGAAGAACAGTTGAGTCATTCCTTTTTAAATATAATATTTGCTGACTTTAGAATGAGCAGCTGTATGGGATGTGGTCCCTTTTGGAATTTCTTCATATGTCTGTTTTTCTACCTGTTTTGCTCTCCCACTAAGCGTGAGGATACTGGGGGGGCTCACAACATCTAGGACAACTTGTCCGTGGGAGAATCACTGGGCAAAGAGGCAACTGATGATCCGAGATACTGTTGTGCTTTTGCCCATTCCTAATTTTTAGAAAGCTTTTAAACAAAAGTAGATAAAGGGACATGGTCAAAGTCCTCTGAATCTTCTTCACTTCACTCCATCTTTCCTGTTGTGCAGGTTTCTTTCCACAAAGAGTATAAATTGCTGAAGTATTTGTCTTGATTTTGCAGATTTATTTTCTCTTATCTTCATACTCCTTCCTTTGAACTGTAGATAGAAAGGAGCTCAGTGCTGTAGATGCTGATCTTGGCCAGACTCGGAGAGGTCTGTGGAACTGAGGTGGGGAAGTCGGGTGATCGGAATTGACTCTGGGTTTTCTCTGTCAATGAGGAGTATTGAGTATATTGCCTTGTAAATTGGGATTCTGATTCCCTTTGCAGCCTCCAAGTGCCAGCTTAGCACGAGCAATAACAAAGCAGGTACTTTGTAATGAACAACATGTCCCCACTGCCATCATCTTGTGCATTGTGCTGGTTTTGGCTGGGGGTTGAGCTAATTTTCTTCACAGTAGCTGTGTGGAGCTGTGGTTTGGATTTGGAAGCAGTGTTGATAATACAGGGATGTTTTATTGATGAGCAGGACTTAGTCAAGGCCTTTTCTGCTCCTCACACCATCCCACCAGCAAGTAGATAGGAGGGGTTGGGGGAGGGGGCACAAGAAGATCATAGAATCATAAAATGGTTAGAGTTGGAAGGGACCTTAATGATCATCCAGTTCCAACCCCCTGCCATGGGCAGGGACACCTCCCACCAGACCAGGTTGCTCCAAGCCCCATCCAGCCTGGCCTTAAATGCTTCCAGGGATGGGGCAGCCACAGCTTCCCTGGGCAACCTGTTCCAGTGTCTCATCACCCTCGCAGAAAGAATTTCTTTCTGATATCTAATCTAAATCTCCCCTCTTCCAATTTAAAACCATTACCCCTTGTCCTGTCACTACAGTTCCTGACAAAGAGTCCCTCCCCAGCTCTCCTGTAGGCTCCCTTCAGATATTGGAAGGCTGCTACGAGGTCTCCCTGGAGCCTTCTCTTCTCCAGACTGAACAACCAACCCCAGCTCTCTCAGTCTGTCTTCATAGGGGAGGTGCCCCATCCCTCTGATCGTCTTCGTGGCCCTCTGCTGGGCCTGTTCCAACAGGTCCATGTCCTTCCTGTGTTGAGGACTCCAGAGCTGGACACAGTACTCCATCTGGGGTCTCACCAGAGCAGAGGGGTAGAATCACCTCCCGCAACCTCCTGGCCGCACTTCTTTTGATGCAGCCCAGGATGCAATCCAGGTACCTTTCTGATCTTCTGGTGTAACACTGGTGGAAGCAGACAGTAGCAGAGCACAGCAGGTATTATCTGCCATCTAGAATGGATAATACCATGTTGTCTTGGCCTTGCTTCTGCTCTAGAGGGAGAACATCGAGCTGTGTTGGGCTCTTTAATTTCTAATGTTCTTTGAAGCTTGAATGCTGGAGTGTTCTGTTGGGTCCTTGTGTGGCAACGTAGAATGGAGGAGTTGGACTTAAAGAACAGCAGCACTGGTGAGCCACCCGCGATCCACGGCCAGTGACAGCATTTCTTATCATTCTTTAACATCCTTCAGTACCCAGCAAAAACATGTAACCCATCACTGTCCTTGGTGTGGGTGCCTGGTCCTCTTACTCCTGCTCTGGGGAGAAACCAGAGCACTGTGCTGGGCCGTACAGGGGCACGCAGAAAGCCAGTGCTAAAGGCAGCCAAAACTTGCCCAAACCCCACTCGTGTCGATGGGAGTGTTTTAGATAGACCTCCTTGAATGCTTTTTTTTTGTGGATTCCCCTAAAGTTGTAGCAGAACAGAAGCTGTCTGAAACCAATCCAGCATTTTACCCAGCATCAGAACCTGGTGATACTTTGCATGTCTATTTCCTGAAACGTTCAACAAAATGGTCTCTCAAATGTCATTTCACTAGTAGTTTTTCATTACCCTCCTTTTTTTTCCATTTTTTTTTTCCAGTAGAATATTCAGCTCCATAGACTGCAATATCTTTGTTCTTTCAGCCTTACTTTTTTCAAACTGGCTGCCGAGGCTTTAGTATAACAAGCAGGTTACATAAAAGATCAAAATTATATTTGTTTTGAAAGGAGACCGAAAATAATACATTCTGCTTATGAATGGTCACTGAGAAAGCACTGATCTTCAGCAGTGCCTTGCCGTGCAGCACAGGAGCTCATGATGATAAAAGGGTATAGATTTTTAAAAGGATAAAAGGAAATGCTTTTCTAACTTGGCACATAACAAGCTCCTGGAATTCATTGCCAGGGGATGTTGTTGCAGCACATACTTTAGTAAGATTCAAATCTCTGCAGAAGTCCTCCAGGTCCAGAATGTGAACTCTAGGCCTGGCTGGGGTCACAGAAACTTATTTCCCCAGTGGAATAATGTTGCGGAGTCCCCCAGTTGCCAATGGAGGGCTCAGCTCTTCTCTTAAGTTATCATCTACTAGGAGAAATAGCTAGACTAGTTCATGACTGGTTTTGAAGTGAGAAGCATCCAGTGTCTGGAGACTGTTGAATGAGGGAAAGCCCCAGGGAGCGTTTTCCAGCCTAAAGGGAATTTTCTCTTCATCTGCAGGCAGTTACTTTTTCTTTCATCTGGGAAGAATGGAAAATTTCTCAATTCCTTTGCTGCTTCTAAGCACGGTCGTCAGAAAGGTTTCATAGGCTTGATCCTCAGCACGTTTAATTCAATGGACTTTTTCCATTAACTTTAATGGGTTTTGTTTCGCTCCTTTTGCCAAAATGGCTTCTCAAAGTGCTTTGAGATCTCCAAATGAAAGCCCTGGATAAGCAAGGGTAGAATTTATTGTTATTGTTCATCTGGAAGAAGCAGAGTTATTTCATTTCCTTCCAATGACTTTATAGACTCTGTTGCCAGCAGATGGGGAAAAAAGATGCTGAGCTTAGTCTCAACTGGCTTTGCACAGCCCGAGATATGTCATCAGAAATATTTGTGCGGGTTTTTGTATTACCAGTTGCAGTTAGAGTTGTCACCATCTGGTTTGCCTGTTCTTCTCAGAACTACTGAGCTCGTACAGATTGATCTGCCACGGGCAGCACCCACATCCCTCACATTCATGAGGTCTTTCCTATTTCCCAAGTCCCCACCCTCCACATCAGATCTGCCCACCGTCTTCCTCGCAAACCCTTGAAAAGAATCTGAGTGGAGCTCTCAGGGGGCAATTCCCAGTGTAATAGTGGAAATTCAAGTCTTCTTAATGCAGTCTGTATGGAGTGCATACGGATGAAGGCCACCACGCTGTTGCACAGCCTACCTAGAATCATGGAATGGTTTGAGTTGGAAGGGACCTTAAAGATTATCTAGTTCCAACCCCCCTGCCATGGGCAGGGACACCTCCCACCAGACCAGGTTGCTCAAAGCCCCATCCAGCCTGGCCTTGAACCCCTCCAGGGACGGGGCAGCCACAACTTCTCTGAGTCGTCTAGGTTGGAAGGGACCTTTCAGATCATTGAGTCCAACCATCAACTCAACACTGACAAAAACCATCACTAAACCATGTCCCTAAGCACCACATCTACCTGTCTTTTAAATACCTCCAGGGATGGTGACTCCACTTCCCTGGGCAGCCTGTTCCAATGCTTGATAACACTTTCGGTGAAGAAATTTTTCCTAGTATCCATCTTAAACCTCCCCTGGTGCAACTTGAGGCCGTTTCCTCATGTTACGTGGGAGAAGAGACTGACCCCCACCTCTCTACATCCTCCTTTCAGGTAGTTATAGGGTGCGATAAGGTCACCCCTCAGCCTCCTCTTCTCCAGGCTGAACACCCCCAGCTCCATCAGCCGCTCCTCACAAGACTTGTGCTCCAGACCCCTCACCAGCTCCGTTGCCCTTCTCTGGACACGGTCCAGCACCTCAGTGTCTTTCCTGTTGTGAGGGACCCAAAACTGGACCCAGCCCTCAGGTGGGGCCTCACCAGTGCCCAGTACAGGGGGACAATCACTTCCCTAGTCCTACTGGCCACTCTATTCCTGATACAGGCCAGGATGGTGTTGGCCTTCTTGGCCACCTGGACACACTGCTGGCTCACATACTATGTTCTAAGAATTCATAATCTGTGACTCTATGAAGTTCTTCTTCTGGTTTTACTGCTTGGGCAGTGGAGCAGAGGGGAAAAACACTGGGGAAAAAGCCCTGAAGATTGGATGGATGAATGAACTGCAAGGAAAAACTGTGTTTTATACTGTGTGTGTATGTATTTGTATATGTTTATATATATATTTATATGTAAAATATACATTATATATATTTCAGTCTACTTGCTTGAATATATGTATATAAAGTGTACTGTCGTGGAGGTCCACGTGCTTCAGAATTTTGTTGGCCTGAAGACTGCATTTTAACAGTGAAGCCAAAGTAACGCCACAGATCACCTCTACTTGCGAAATAGAAATATTCTCCAACAAATTCTACAGCTGCAAGGGATCGCTCTGGCAGACTGGCTTTGACAGTATACCTTTTGTGTCATGAAATACTATTTTTCCGTGCAGTTCATTAACAGTAGTTAAAATTTGGGAAGCCATTGATTATGATCAATCCAATCTTCATTTTTTCTTCACAGTGCTTTTTCTCCTCCGCTCAACTACCAAAGTAGTAAAACATACATTTATATTTAAGTGTACTTGATTTATTTTTTATTTTTTTTAAACTGGGATGATAAAATATTCATGCACGAAGATTAGAAGCATGTAATACATCTGGAGTCACTCAGTCCCTTCCTAGTGAATTCATATAAAGAAGAATAACTTTGTGGCCTCAGCAAGCTCAGAAATGGCCCCGTAAATCAATAGAACCACTGAGATGTCTTTTGCTCCTATTAAAATAAAACTGTTGGTGACAGTTTATAGCTGTAAATATTGTTCCTGTGTCTCACATCAGCTACAGTCCAGCTGGGAAATGGGGAACTTCTGACATATTCTTTTTGACACCCATACATTTGGAATATCTGCTTCGTTTATTGAGTTTTCTGTGCACAACAGGTGCTGTTCTCCAGAATGAAATGTCTTGTTCCAGATCTCATTTTTGGAGAAGATATGTCCAAGATGTTTTGCTGACTTACCGTAGAAAGAAATGAATCAGTCTGTAAGAGTGATTTGGGGGAAAAAGTAACAAAAAGCCATCGTAATTACCTGAAAAGGAAAAAAAAAAAAAAATCTGAAGGAGTATTCAGCAGTCAGCAAGACCAATTTAGGCGTCTGAAGAAATTACTGGAAATGAAATGACTTAGACTATTGAAAAGAAAACAGAAAATGAAAGAATTTATTGTAGGGCAGATTTCAACGTGAGCGTGGCGAGGGTTCAACAAACCCAAACGGGTGACTCCCATCCCTGGCAGTGGAAACGTTTTGTGATTCTGTAGGAACCTGGGTTTGTGCCTCTGCTGGGAATATTTGAGATACTAAAACTTCCAAAGATGCTCTCGGTAGGAGCAGAGCTGCGACGTTGAAAGCGGTTCTTCCCACCCAGATGAGTTCTTGCTCCTGAACAAAACAGATTCCAGCGTATTGGCAAAGCAAAGCTACGCTGCTTTAAATGCATTTACACTTGGGGTTTCTGCTAAAAGAATTCTGCCTGTCAGGGAACCGCACCTCTTCACAGCCCTGACCAACGCCGGCTGCGTTGGCAGAAATCCAGAGCGGTTGAAGGGTCAAAGGGAAGTAATTAAGATGGAAAGCAAAACCCTAGATAAAAAGCTCTCTGTAATTACATCGGCATAACCGTGCTGCGAATGTAACTGTCTGTTTAAATTACAGGTATCTAGACCTCCGAAAATTCGGCTCAGTTCCTCATGGAGGCTTCGGAATGGGGTTTGAACGCTACCTGCAGTACATCTTGGGAGTTGACAATATCAAAGACGTTATTCCTTTCCCCAGGTTTTCTCACTCCTGTCTCCTGTAGCTCAGCAGTTGACTCAATGTGGAGAAAACTGCTGCTGTGACGACATGTGTATAGCACATTAGGATATGACTAAGTGTGTTTGAGGAGGAAACCAAGCTAATTTTTATATCAGTGAAACTCTTGGTAATTTTAATACTGGAAATTGAACAGAATATTGAAAGTAATCTATGTTCTGGTGAGATTATGGAAGCACGCTCGCAGTTAACTGGGTGGCAGTTCATGTCTTCAGTGCTCTTCAGGAGTGTTAATAAATCCCACTTAACTTAAGGGTTAAGATTCTCGTGAGACTAGTACAAGCCCTCGAAGTACTGAGTAAGTGTTGTTGGGACGTAGTGGGGATTTTATGTGAAATATTAATAAGGAGGTGTGACCTAAAACAGACTGGGAGCCAGGACTGCTGTGAGGTTTTAATAGGCTTTAATTAAATGCCGGCGCACAGTGCTTTGAAGACTTGAGTGTTATAAAATTGTGAAGTATTGTTATGGCTGCGATGCACTTGCTCTTACGAAATGGCTACTGTAAAGCATGTTTCTCCCCACTCCCCGAGTGAAAAGCAAATAATTGTTTCCCTTGGAAAAACCGGCCAAACCTAGCAAGGAAAAATGTCAGATTGGAGCTGCTGGAGCGCATCAGGTGCGTGCTGTTGATTTTGTGAATCATCAATAAAAATGTACGCTGGGTTGTTTTGTAACTCTGTATGGTTCCTTCTTCGGTTATAAAACAGTAGCACTCGGCATTGCAGTGTTTCCTTCAGTGCCTTTGGTAGATGTTTCCTTTTCTGTATCCCCAAATTAGTTGCCCAACTTCTGCAGGAGATAGTTGTTTTCTGTCTCCAAGAGAGCACATGTTCACAGCAGAAAGAAACGTTCAGTTAGATGAGAATTCATTCATCTCTCCAGAGCAGTTTATTGGTGGTTTCTTTTGTTGTTGCTTTGCTTTTTTTGTTGTTTTATCCTGAGAAAATCTCTCACGTGCTCATCGGACCAAGCAGTTCTGTCTATATTTTGAAACAACCAACATATGCTCCCAAACATCGCATAGGTATTAATTAATTGCTTATCGCTATAGGATCTGAACTCCTTGCCTTCTTTAATGGGTTTATGCTTTCAGCTTCTTTGCCAGGTAAAGAAATACTCATTTCTGTTGTGAAGACGGGATTAAATGACTTGCCCAAGGCAACTGGAAACCAGTGGTTTATTTGGGACTTGAACTGAGAGTTTCCAGCATCCTTCTTCCCTTCCAAATTATCCAGCAAATGGTCATTTGCATAGTGCTTACTGCTCTGGAGCCCAAGACAGCTGCAGTATAAACAATATAGATAAAAAGAAAAAGCAAGGTAACAGCCTTATTGCTAATGAACCCTGGTGTTAATTGCCACATACAACGTGAAGTGGCTGCAGAACAGCCCTGAAGACTTCTTTTCCAAGTAGATGAAAGAGACTGAAAAATAGTAATCAAATAGCATTGCGCTGGTGATATTGCAGTCGCGGTTCTCTCTGCTGGGGCCGTATAATACTGCACCTGGAGTCTCTAAAAATACGTATTTATGTCATGTGGCACCTGCCACGTTTCAGTTTGGTCCACGGCTGGGACTCTTACATGTTAGTATCATGGAAAGAACATTGCCACAAGGTCCTTGCTGTGGGGTGTTTTGTTGCACGCACCAAGACATCCCCTGCATATCAAGGGTGGGTTTTTTTCATATCTCCTTCATCTGCTTGATTAGGCAGGTGTTAACTGTGCGTTTGCTGGTTCACGTTTCCTGGCACAGCCCCCGGGGTTGGTGAGTCTGGTTTCACGAAACGGTTCAAGCACCTGCATTCCCTTCGAAACCACTGAGAAGTTCCTACATCAGAAGTTCCTACATCCTTCCTGCAATGGACCATCTCTCCTTTTCGCAGAATCACAGAATGATATGGGGTTGGAAGAGACCTCTGGAGATCATCCAGTCCAACCCCCCTGCCAGAGCAGGTCCACCTAGAGCAGGTTGCACAGGAATGTGTCCAGGCGGGTTTTGAATGTCTCCGGAGAAGGAGACTCCGCCAGCTCTCTGGGCAGCCCGTTCCAGTGCTTTTAATGCACTCCCTTAAATGTTATTGCTGGCCTTTGTGGTTTGGATTTACTTCTCTCAGCAGAAAGATGTGGAAAGAGTACAGCTGCCAACCAGCCCCGTCCGCACCGTGTTCCTAAATAACTTGCGGTGAGCAGGTGTCCTTATTGAGATCCTTAGTCACCGGTTGTGTCACAGTTGCTGTAAATGAGAGAGCCTGAACTGGAAGCCCATCGGCTGAAAACAGAGTGGGTGGATGGCGAAACCATCTCCCGTCCACTCTGCTCTCTCCTTCCCGTGCCAGCTCTGGGCTGTGTTGGGTTTGGCATCAGTGGGAGGTGGTTGATCACCCTCCAAGATGCCAGGTCTGATGGGCAGGGTGGAGCTCAACAGCGACAGGTGAAAAACAAGGTGTAGAGAAGAAGACAATGGAAGGTGCCAAAAAGTCGTGGGATGACATGGTATGAGTCACACAGTACAGGGAAGGACAGGAGGACAGTTTCAAATTGGCTTGAGGAGTGGCTGTCAGGGCCTTCTATGAGGTGACAGCTTGCAAGAACCAAGGACTGGTATGATCCACCCTTCGTTCTTCACCTTGATAAGAGGTTGTTGCAGGGCAGAAGGTAAAGGTTGAACCTTTGATTTATAGATAGGTAGGTATATGAAAATGTCAAAGGTCTTGGTTTTTAGTTTTGGGGGGTTGGATTGGTTGGTTTGGTGTTTTTTTTCTTTTTTTCTGGTTGCAACCATTGCAGAAAGGCAGATTTTTAAGGATGATGTAGCAAGGATGCACCATAATTGGTTCTGGGAGCGTTTCTGACTACACATCCAAGATGAGCTGTCTCCCCAGTCTTCTACATGCATTTCTGTTTCATTCAAATGTAGTCGGTGAGTTGGAGATCCAACGGGCAGGGTTGAGGTAAGGGGGCATTACCCTTGGGTCTAAAAGCTCATCCAAAACGCTACCATCAATAATCTGGCAGAATAAGCAGGAGGAGAGCAGGATCGTTCCCAACAGAACTAACCAGGTGAACGTTCAGGCTCACAAGGGAGAAGAAAGGGTTGTCCAGTCTTGGAAACAGCCTTCAACTTGCGTTGTCTCTCCTAGCGATGGGAGAGAGGAGAAGGTGGAGGCTGAGGTCCATGAGTATGATGGTAACTGCTTAGGGTTAATACCGAGATTGGCATTAGAGTGAGAAGCTTGATTTATGGGTACCCAGCAAGGGTGGGAGCTGCTCTTTCCCTCCAGGCTGGCATTGTTCGCCTCATGCTATGTATATATAACATAGGGTGGCATTGCCAAGGAATGCGACATGTTTTCCCTGGGATTTCCATGTGGAATGTCGTGTATTTCCTTCGAATCTCCTCTCCCAGAGCGAAACGGAAGTTAAATCGGGAGGACAGGAGAGGTCATTCCTCTTGGACATGTGGGCAGGGCAACGCACTGAGACTTTCCTAGATTTAAGCCATTTTCTTTGCTACGTCTTCATTTAGAGCCTGCGCTCTGGCCGTGGCTGAAGCCAGATAAAACCTCTGACAATTCTTCAAATAAAAAAACCCCTGTTATTCTTTGCACACAGGAATCCTCTCTGAGCCTGACCATGCAGCGCAGCAGCTCACCTTGGGGTGTTTTCGGTGCGGTGAGCGGTCAGCTCTCGAGCCCAGGTGACCAGCACGGTCTCTGCTAGCATCCTTTCGGTAAGTATTTCTTCAAGTTGCAGTTCCTCGGCAGCTGCCGCTGCCTCTTTTCAGGTTTGCCCTCGCTCCGAGCTTCGGAAGAAAGAATCGGTGTCATTGATTACCGCGTCTGTGGCTTTGCCACATTAGGATAGAGTTGATGGGAGAGCAACACCCCTGGGAATAAAAAAGCAATGCTGTAAACTTTGCATAACCAAATGCCAGCCTCTCAGGGGAGCATTTAGAGGAAAACCTTTATTTTCACTTGAAGAATATCACATAACCCCTTTACTTAAGATTTTTACATGCAAGATCAAAGTATCCCGAAATACTCTTATTTATAATTTACAAAATAATACTCATGGAACCAACACCATGACTCGGTCTTTTTGATTTTAAAGCCGAAATTTGAAAGCAAATGCATGCTCTGAAGCTGGTAGTAGAGATCGCTGTTCTCCCCATTATGATTTATCTTGTGATGCCATGGCAGTGTCTAGATCTTGGACTGTGGTACTAGCTTCCGTACGAGCAGAGATGAAAAGATACCTCGCTGGGCCAAACGTTTCAAAGCCAACAGACTAGCTCAGGGATTTTTTGCTGAATTATCTCTATTTGGGCCCACCAACCTGAGGGAAAAGCAGCGAGGTGCCCGGCTCAGCATCCTCTCTCCACTTTATTTGGTAGTAGTAGTTGTGATTTATAAAGCATCACTTGTTTGAGGGAATGCCAAAACTTTGATGGGAAACGTAACGTAAGGTTTTGCTTGCTGGACTAATATTGATTGTTTTGGAAATAGCTTATAGACGTGTTTTTCTTTGGGGGGGGAGAAGGGAACAAATTTGCCAAGAAACACTTTGGTCATTGTTTCCATTAAATGTGCGTATAGAGATAAATGTGGCTTTGCTGCTGCTGAAACCAATAACAGTCGTTATTATTGTTGGTTTAGCCTCTGCCTTACGCTGAGGGAGGACTGGGAGATGGGTCCAAAGGAGAAATAAGAAAGAGTTTGTATAAAGATTGTCAAAGTCCTAATTTCCTCAGATATAACCAAAGCTGCCAAAGCCACAAAAATGGTGGTCTCGGGGGTGAATTTATTGTTTTGTCTTACTGCTTGTTGCAGAGCCGTGACCTTCGGACGGACTGTAAAGTTTTATTTTATGATCCTGCTGGTAAAGAGACGTATGTAATTTACTATACGAGTTCTTACAGACTTGGCTAACAACAAGTTTGACCCGGAGTTCAAAGAAATTATGGCTCCCGTTGTTTTATTGCTGCTGTGAAATGTATTATTATCTGTCCTACAGCTGTGTCTCGGTGTCTGCTGCACAAGGTGTTCAGCAAAGATGCTGTAAAGGGAGAGCCTTCACATAAAGGAGGGCAGGAGGGGGGCAGGGCTGTGTGGCCATTTAAAAGACATATAGTAGCTCCATCAGAAATTGCAGGCTCGATTGTGGGTGAAATGTGGATGAAATGACTTCAGAATCCTTGTTGCTCTTATTGCCGACACTATTTTACTGCGGGAAATCAAGGCTCGGAGCAATTAAGCCGCTTGCCCAAGGTTATGGGAGATGTGTGGTGGCAGAACCATGGAACTGACCCAAATCACCCCAATCCTTGCCCGGCGCCTCCCCACGAGACTTCCCTCTTTGCCTTTGGGTGCGCTGCCACACCAGAAGGGAGGCAGGATGTTTGCGACTGCTCCGGTTTCAAACGCATTTTTGGCATTTCTAAGATCCTTGACTGTGCTTCAGTGATTTTTATCTATCCCTGTATGGCCCGAGGCCTTTCAGAGATACCAATCCTGCTGTTTATTTTTATTACTCTTACAACCAATTTTTTTCTGAATAATTTGAGGCAGCCAACAGAGTATGTCTTTAATTTTCTTTGCAGGGCTTGATCTTGCTTCTTGCTCTTCACCAACAGCTGTGTGTCTTACTGTCTTCAGCAGGTTAATGCACTGATGCTTGTACGTGCTGTAAAACTGGAGGTCTAAATTTTCAGAAGTCGCCGATCGTATGGGTTGGTAGCGAAAGAATACACAACTTGCCCAGAAAGAAAATCTTAGTGTGGTCCGGGAGGTGGCCTTGATAATTCATGTAAACACAGAGGTTTCTGTATGGAACTATCCTGTACTATCTGCCGTGACTTTCAAAAGTTGCTAGATTTCCAGCCACAGGGGCAAATAATTGTATTTCATGGACACGGTGACTTTGCCATAATAATTCTGTGGTGTCTTTGCCTCCGAAGTGATTTTTGAGCATTAATTCAGTGCTGTCTTCGTTGCCATTTGAAGATCCTGGGCTTTAAGCACTCAGTACTGTGATTTACCCTTGTGAATCGGGCTTGTGATCCGTATCTTTCTGAGACACAGGTCTCCCGTTCTCGGCGTGTCCCTCGGTTTTGCTGCTGCTCTGTTGATGGATGCGTGGCCACAGGCTGCTCCTCCAAGCAGGAGACAGCAGGACACCCACCCCAGGCAACTTCAAGGCTTACTGACCTCTCTGTGTCGGTGCTGCCAGGGCTTTTCACACAGCTTGGAGAAAGCCAGCGCTCCAGGTGAGTGCAGAAAAGTCAGAGACATATGAAAGGACTTACCAGAGGCTTTAGAGGGAAGCAAAGCCAGAGTTAGGATCCGTGTTAGATTTCCAGTCTCCTTCGCCTGAGTCGAGAACGGGTTTTTCCTATTTCTGCACAAAGTTACAGAAAATGGGAGCCTACACGTAGTCTGGAGAGGGACTTTTTGCAAGGGCATGCAGTGATAGGATGAGGGGGTAATGGCTTCAAACTGGAAGAGGGGAGATTTTGATTAGATATCGGGAAGAAATTCTTCATTCTGATGGTGCTGAGACACTGGCCCAGGTTGCCCAGGGAAGCTGTGGCTGCCCCATCCCTGGAGGTGTTCAAGACCAGGTTGGATGGGGCTTTGAGCTCCCAAAGCTCTAGACCCAAAGCTTTGGGTCTGGTGGGAGGTGTCCCTGCCCAGGGCAGGGAGTTGGAACTTGATGATCTTTAAGGTCCCTTCCACCCCAAACCATTCTAAAATCAGTGCTCAGCCAGTAGCCAGTTTGCAGCTCTGGGGGATCCAGCTGCCAGCACTTACCTGCTGCTGAGCTTCTGGCATCGCTGTAACCGATGAGGCCTCGTTTCTGGGAGGTTGGAGTTGCACGATGGCATCTCCGTGAAGGACTTGAAATGTCATCTGCGGTGGTTTCGTATAAATACATCACCATTTGCATTCAGGCTTGTCCAACAGCCTGTACCCAGGGCCGTCGCCGCCGAGCAGGGGCTGTGCCCAGCAGCGGAGGTGCTGGGAAGGATGTGCCTCTGTAAATACACATGGGTGGTGCTTTTCCATATCGCCCTGCACCTCTGAACTTTGCCACCCCGCAAAACCCGAGTAACCACGCAAATCAAATCCCAGGGCCTGGGTTATACGACGGCTTCAAACAGTCTCTCAAATTCCATTATTGTTCATAGCATTTAATAAATTATTAGCATTTATGGTGATTTAGAAAGTATAGGGTTCAAGTATTTAACAAATTGAATGAGCCTATTTGTTAACAAACTTGATGGATGACTTGCCGGGCAGGATTTGCATCGCTGTCTCCTTGAAGTACGTGCTAAAACAGGGTGGGTTTAGGACCGTATTACTCCAGTCCCTGGTTGAGTTCTGGTATCATCTGTAACAGTGTGGGGAAAAAAAAAAGTAGGAAGAAACTTTGTGCTAAACCCTCTGAGATAGAACGTTATGAAGTGTTCATTTCCCAGATCATTAGAAACTCAAAGTGGCCATCTGGCCAAAACCAGGGAGGCGTCTGCCTGCATCTATGGCGTAACAGCGTTCAGCTGGGGGGGTGGCCGGGACCTGGGGGCTGGAGAGCTTCCTTTGCCTCTCATCTTAGTTAGAGAAGTCTCTTTGCACTTTGGGCTTTCTACGGTTGATCTGCGATTCAAAACTGAACTGACTTTTAGGGAATGTCTGCCTAAAATGCAATCGACGCTTCAATAAGGAATGTAATAGGCTTCCTGTGCCTCCAAATGGCCTAAAATGCTTTGAAAACCACAAGAGCGTGTCACCTCCACGTGGTACTCCAGCGGCTGGTTTCACTGTTACAAAAAAGTGCCGTATTTCAGTCTCCATTTGCCTGGCCTCAGCATCTGTCAGGAGGGTATCAGTGTGTCTTAACTCTCAGCATTCTGGGAGCATTAGAAAAGGCTCTTGAATTTGCAAAATGTGACCTAACGTCTCACCTATAGGTTATCATAGAATGGTTAGAGTTGGAAGGGACCTTAAAGATCATCCAGTTCCAACCCCTTGCCAGTGTCCTGCAGGGACACCTCCCACCAGACCAGGTTGCTCAAAGCCCCATCCAACCCGGCCTTGAACCCCTCCAGGGATGGGGCAGCCACAACTTCTCGGGAATTACCTGTAGTAAAGCTCTAAGTCTGCTATAAACATGGCATTTTGTATATTCCTTATTCTCAGCTGGTGATGTACGGTGGGAACTGAGGGACTCCTTCCTCATCAGCCATTCACTCCTACTCATGGTCTCATCTTCCCTCCTTGTACAGTAAGAATAATAACATCTATGTGTCTCAAAGCTGATGTGCATCATAGATCCAGTAGTTTTAGCTCCAAGCCGTGCATGGTCTACGATTGTAAGCAAATGTAGATACATACTTCAAATAATTTACACTTGAATTTACACCGAATGTAGTGTCACAGCAATGACTTCCTTCTTCTAATAGAATTTTTCCTTCATTATATTGCCTGTACAGTGCAAGCTCATATCCTGAAGGGGTGTCGTTGGAAGGAGGAGTAGGAGAAAAGCATCTGTTTTTATTCTGGCTTCTGTTTTGACCAGCAAATATAATGGCACATGACCGTTGAGCTGACAGTAATCCAGTTACAAAAGTCTTCAGAGTTACGGCACCAACCAAATTAAACTTGATTACATCCAATTATGCTGAAAAGCCAGACAACAGCTCTTAGCTTGGGGTGAAGTAACTTCTTGCCATCGCATGCGGGGAGGCCTTGCGGGGTGTCAGGAGGATAATTGCTCGTTTGCTCTACCACAGAGCACCATCTGCTCTTGAAGTCATGCCTAAGGACGTGAGAGGATACCGGGGGGCGGCAGGGGGGACACAGGCAGGGGAGCCCGGCGAAGATTTCTCCCCGTTTCTTTTATTATCGTTTGTTTTATGGTTGCTTGCCCTGGCCCCAGCTGCAGTCAAAGGCCCATTGTGCCAAATACTGTGTCCGTAGAGGGAGTCCTTTCCGTACAGAGCTTCTGGTCTCATCAGGGG
>VXAK01012804.1:0-74918 GCA_013399435.1 Arenaria interpres
CCTCCATGAATTCAAGATGCTTCATTATGAAACATGTATGTGTATGTACATATACATATCTAATATACAGATAAGATGATTCACATGACAATATGAAGACATAGACACAAATTTTTGAATGCACAGAGACAGAAAGACACCATTTAGGGTGCATTGTCTCTTGAAAGTGATTCTATCCTGGACTGGGAGAGCTAAAGACACCGGTTGTTTCTGACTCAAAAGTTGTGACCTCCACTGCGTCCTTTTTCTGCTGGTTATACTGCATTACAATTGCTACAATAGTGGTGTGGAAACATATATAGCAAATTTTTCTAAAGTAGTTAAATTTTTATGTTTATGTTACATATTTCTGGGTATTATTTCTTTGCTTGCTAGCTTCAGGCTACATGGTACTTGACTTTTCACAGCAATATTCATGCTAATTTCAAAAAACTGACTGCTCATGCAAATAAAGCAAAGAGGTTTTGGCCTTTGACGTCAAGTGATACAACTGCTTTTATGATTAACACAGACTTTTAGGCCTGTTGACTGCCAAAAATGCAAATACTTGCCCTTATACTGCCACATAACCACCTCCTCTGTATATTGCAATGAAGCCAAAAGAAAGGCAAATAAAAATGATCATAGTTTAGTGGAAGAAACAATGTGATCTGGAAAAGAAATTCCATGTTGAAATTTCAACCATTTTTTGACAGGAGCAGTGAAAGTTTCTGTAATTCAGTAGCAGTTCATAAAGAACTTCTCCTTCCATATACTTAGAAACACATGAAAATGCTGGAATAAGATAACACATTCCCTTTGGAGAATTATCTAACACATTACCTGAGTGTGTTTTGGGATAGAGTAATGTTGATGTGTCTGTGGGACAGCAGAGAGAATAGATGCCTTTTCTGTCTATCAAACATCATAAACTTACATACTAAGAGTAAAGGAAGAAACAGAAGACTCATAAATCTCTAAGTTCAGTAAACAGAAGCTTTGTGGCACCCCCAGAATTCTTCCCTCAGTCAAACACATGGCTAGGGAACATCTGACATGCCAGCTGATAGAGTCAAGCTGTTCTGAGATGACAGAGAAATCAGTATTTTACAGCTAGTGCCCATGTTATCACATACTCAGTCAAGTGTATTTTGGGAAACTAGAATGTACTAATAAAAAGTAGTGTTTGTAAACTACAGCAATTTCTGAGAACCTCAAGAACAAGCTGTCAAGACAGTATGTGTTATAAAATCTGACCACATTAATGTATAATCCAAAGCAGAAAATTACATCCCTTCAGCTACTGGAAACCCTCTTCTCCTTTAAGAGATTAATCAATTTTCAATTTAGGTTTGCTTTTTTTTTTTTTTAAACATACAATTTCTGAGCATGCAATATTGAATTTTGCCAGAATAAAAAAAAAAGTGCCTGATTGAAAAGAATTTAGTGGTCTTGCTTTACCTTGAAGTGTAATTTTCTACTGAATTGAGGTTCTTAAGATAAATTTTAATCTCTCAACTCTTCACCTGTCATTGACAAGGAGAAGCAAGGAAAGAACAATAAATCCCTGTTTGTAGAAGTAGGATAAAATGAAACCACTCAAGCATTTACCTTACATTACCAAATGTGATCTTTAGTTCCTTGGAACTCATCTGCTGGACCTCTCCCCCTTACTTATGTATTTGTCGAATACTTCATTTTTAGGCCAGCTTTGACAAATGCTTCTTACATGAAAGATATTAAAAAAACTTGTCTGGTCTATACAAGGAGCACTAAGATTTTTTTTTCTTTATCTGCTATAGCGTTAAAAAGAGTGAATATGTTTCAGAAAAACTTAGAAGACTATTTACAAAGATAAATCTGCTCTGTAGCTTCTAAATCTGTTTGTCTAGTGCAGAGGGAAGACGAGGAGAGTCTATATGCATCCCCCTGTTCATTAGGCTGTAAATTGCTGTGAGTATACGTATACCCATGGTTTTCATTACCAAAATACCTCACAGTCTTTGCAGTTCTCGCCTATCAAGCAGAACAACACTAGTTACTTTCATCTTGCAGGCAAGGAAATGGAGCCTGAGATTACATGTGATTTACTCAAGGTCAGAGAGGAAATCTGCATTAAGAGTTGAATTCAAGTGTTATGATCTCTAAAATCCAACTAATTCAACCATTATACTATCCTTTATCTACGCAGGATGTAAAGTTGAGCATATCCCTATGGTGCTTTCTGAATTAGAGTGAGAGTCCTCAATCCCTTGCATGCTCATACCCTGCAGGAGAATAAATAACTTTAAGGCAAATTGTTTGATGAGGATGAAATGGTCAAAGGTACAGCCAGGCACAACGCATGTTATCCTTTACATACAAGCCAAAAAAAAAAAAACAAACCCAAAACAACAAACCACAAAGGAAAAAAAAGAAAAAAAGCCATATACTCTCAATACTCAACAGACCCTTGGGTACAAAACTCTGTCCAATACTGCAGGACTGGGACAGTGACTGACTGGATTCTGTAAGGAGAATTATGGCTCAGCTGACGACTAAAACAAACACCACTAGGCAATAAGTTGTGATATCCTTGGATCTATCCAAGAAAATTATTGGTTGGAGCTGAAACAGGACCTCGAGCAGGTTTTTTTAGAGTGTATTTAGCTACACCTCTGTCTTCAATTCCTTCTCAGTTATCTCAGGCTTCTTTGCAGTCTTACCAAAAAGAATTTTTACTTCTCAGTACTTTACTGGCCAGCCAGACTGTCCCTGGACAGTCTCTGTATAAATCTGCCCAAATCCTATAGAGATGTTTTTACTTTCCTGGACTTTGTGGCCAGATTCTTATTTTTACTGATACTTTCCATCTCCAGGTATCATGGAAAAGTAGTAAGACTGGAGAAGGCACTCACTTTGCCTTTGTGGAAAATCCCAGATATGCCCATAATGCCTCTGGCCTAAACTTTAGAGTTTTGTTGTAGGAATGGTAATCTTGTCTTTTCCTCCCTTGAGGGAAGTAGATTAGGCAGATTCCTTCCAGCCCAGTACCACTGCCAGTTCAGGGAGAAAGACGTTATGGCAGACTGTCCTCCAGTGGAGAGGACTAGAACTGACAGCCTCATATTCCACAAGGTAACTTCTCTTCTGATGAATTTACAAACCCCAAGCTTTTGCAGCAGAAAATCATGCCTTTTATTCCATATCTCATTCTATTCCTCTGCAGATTGCTAAATTACAGGAGCCTGCAGCACACTGATCCCTGACGGAGCTGCAGAGCCCATTTCATTAAATGGTGTCCATTAGGGCAGCTTTCAGGAGTTTGAAAATTCACAGTTGGATTTTCATTACACAGAAATGTGAAAGATGTCAATGACGTGACATCTCTATTATCTGTTAATGTAGAATGAATAATTTAAATGGAAAAAATAGCTACATTTTTAAAATAGTGTACGTTTAAGTCTTTTCTTGTTAACTGTAAAAAGAAGTGAAATTCTATACTACGTTTCAGTCTAATTCCAAGCACCTTCTCAGTCCATTTGATTTTGTCAGAAACAGAGATAAAGATCTAGATTTTAACTCTGTAATTGTTGTTGCTTTATAGAAGCAACTGAGACCTACTCTCATTTTAGATACTTTCTTTGCACGTTGATAATAATTTCCAATAATCTCTCATTCCTTCAGAAAGAAGGTGTCTATTATTTAATTTTTACACTATCACATGTCAAAAAAACAGGGGAACTTGCCAAACTAATTAATGTTTCTAATCTTGAGTCCCAACAAATAACAATGCATGTAAGGGCCTCAATCTAGCTTCTAACAAATACAGAATTCACAAAATGACTGTTACAGAGAACAAAAGGATACTATGAAACAGCTGCTCTATAAAGTATGTCACAACTGTACAAAATAGAAATCATTCTAATACACTATGCTCAAGAACAATGGCTTCAAGTAATCAGACAACTCCAAAAATGAAAAGGTCATCAATTAAAAATACTGCATGTATTTTATCACCTTTCCTTGGTAAAGTAGAAGAGAACTACTTCAGGAATTGTTTTAAAACCATCACTCAATCTATTACAAAAAACTATTGGTGCAGTTACATGTCATTAGTGGCAATTAGTGAGAGGTTAAATGCTGCATGCTACAGTGATATTGTGCATTAATTGGAAATTGCTCATGAGAAAAGAAAACTCTTAATGAAATTAGGTTTGTAATACTGGTATTTCAGAACAAAAAGTCGCTCCTTGAGTAGCTAGACACCTTGAAAAGATTAGATTTATTTTTGGTGATTTTTATTTTTTACCAATCGTATTTTCTATTTTACATTTGTATGTACACACTTGCAGAACTGCACACTGAGCAGAAGCAGAATTGCAAGGATGAGGCTCTCCAGCCCTCTGGGAGAGAGAAGGGCAATTCATTCTGAGAGAAGTGGATGGGTGATCCACGTAGGACTCTGAAATACTGCATTCTGTTCCGATTCATGACTGTCTTCACCTACTTGCCCTCAAGCAGATGTCTTTTATCTCAATTCTCCACCTATAAAAGCAGATAGGTAGTAAAGTAATGGAAAAAAAAAAATGCTATAAGTTGCTGAGGACTGTGTACATACCTAGATAGATATTGGAAGCAGAAAATGCCTATAGATGTACTTCAGGGGATTGTTCATTCTAATCAACTCTGTTGTGAAAGCTGTAGCCCTTGAGAAGGGGGAGAGCTACACAGCTTAGTTTACGTATGCAGTAATGCCTTGCAGCCTGTCTGCCAGGGCACCGCAACACAGAGCAGACTGATCGGCAAGATTTAGTCAATCATTACATAAGGACACAAGAACAGTCCTTCTGGGTCAGATAAAAGATACCTCTAGTCTAGTATATTGGTCCCAATGTTGGCCAAGTAGCGGATGTTTGGAAAGCAAATAGAGAGCAATATTTATCAGAGAATGCCCTTCCAGCACTGGATTGAAGTTTCCCAAACTGAATTGAATCTGTACAACAAATCTGAACGATGAACAAATTGCATATGTTTCATACCTAACAAATCATCGCCTGAGGCATGCAGTTTTCACAGTTCTTCACTAAAAAAGGTGTGCAGGACTGTTAGCCCAAGAAAAGCCTAAAAAGGGCCTAACATTAGCTTAGGATATTACCCTAACACCTGGGAAGCTTACCATGACACAACCTTTTGCTATGGCCTCACAGAAGTAACTCAGCTGTAATGTAACTGGACGTGGGCGTTAATCCCTATGCATCATGTCCTATCTTATAAAATAGGGATACTAATACTGTACCCAACTGCTATGAAGTGCCCCAATATAAAAAAATTAGAGAATAATGACAGAAACTGCCTTTTTATTTTTGGCAGTATAAAAATACAGGTAAAAATTTCTTTAAGAAGGTTACAACATTCAAGTGATGAATTGTGTCATGGACCTGTCTGCTTCACCTACATTCCATCTGCTGATCTGCCTCCCCTTGTAGCTTGGAACAGCTCGTGCCAGAAGACATCAAAAAGAGAAACAAACAAGTGAAAAAAACCCACCAACTGTCATCAGCTGAGAGAGAAGCATTTTCTACTTTAGACTCCTTGTACAGAATTTCTCCACCAGTGTGTCTGTCTGTGTTCCAAGAACAGCTATATTACACTTTATAAAAACCTTAAATACTGCAAAGTTAGGAAGGTGCCCCCTCCTTCCCCACCCACCCCCCCAGGAAAAATTATGTGGCACATAAAGAGCACATGAAGTACAAACATTTTATTGGGTGGCTAATAATGCACTAAAGGTTCTGTAATTCATGAGTAATTTGGTCATCAAAACTGAAAGGCCACCAGATATTTGCTGGTTTCACATATAACCTTCACCAACTGTATATACATGTATATACTTTTTACATGTATGTACGTAGTGAGTAAATTTATGGGCTACATCCTGTATGACAACTCTGCATTTTCAGGGTAGTCTGAATAAAACCTTATGATATAGCTTATTTGAGTGATGTGAGGGGATGCTGAGCTGAAATAAAGAAAACTTAACTAGATTTCTGCAAATTCCTTGGCCCCACTGTTGTGTGCTGGAAATTTAAGGCAGAATGCTGGAGATTTTCTAGGTTGCTAAACCAGTCAGCAACATCTGGAGAAGTGGTCCCCAGCTGTCCTGTCACCTGAGAAAAAGAGGCTCTTTCCTATTCCACACTTAACTTCTACGTCTCTCTCTGCTGGGCAAGCAAGGTTGTTACTGCCTTCCTGTCCCCTCCTTATGCTGCAGCAGCAGCTTTTGCAACAGCTTTAGGAGAAAAGATTCATCACCTGTAACGCAGCCCACACAGAGTCCACAGGGCAGTTAAATCCTTTGTATGATCAGTGAGGCTCTCACATTGCTGATAACTGAACAAAAATGTACCAAAGAATATTCAATCCATGTCAGACCAGTCCTCAACAGAAGGTGAAGTTGAGAAGTTTCTCAGCAAATACTTTGGTTTTTCTCTCAGTTGTTTTTTCAATCAGAGCTGGGAATTTAGTTGAAGATGTTATAAAACCTCCCCACCCCTCTTATTCTAAGCTTAAAAGGTACAAATCAATTTAACAACTTTAAGCATTGATATATGTAAGGCACCTACCCAGTTTGCTGCTTGCACAAACGTCATGGCATGCCTGCTCCAAGTCATTAGGAAGACTTTTTTCAGGTTTTTGAAATTTTCCAAGAGTTCTGTTGAGAATTCCTCTTGTTCAATATTGGTTTACAAATGCAGTAATGGTGCTACTGTTGATGTCCAGCAATGATCCATAATAATTAATTGTTTTGAAAAACACATACTTACAACAAATTATATAGGAATTCAGCTCTGTGAGTTAAGTTGGGTTTGTAGTTTTTCACCATTTTTGTTCACAAACTGAATTTGAAGTCATTCACATATTTATTACAATGTATTTTTCAAGTTTCAAATTTTTCTATTTTCTTCAGACTTGACAATATCAAGACTACCACCTTTTCACCAACTGCTGAGCCCCACTGCCATCCATATACTGCCAAACATAAGAAAGGTAGATAAAGATGGAAGACGGAAATTAAAAAGGAACAGATGGGCGCATCTGAAATTATGCCTCTGAAAAGACTGAGAGCCTCCCAGAGATTTATAAGCCTTCTGGAAACCAGACGTGGTGATCACAAAATGACCCCTGAAAATGTTTTAAATGAGTAATTGAAAATAATAATTTTATGTAGAATACAGGAAACTTTTCAAGTCAATGGTAATCCAACAAGGAGAAAACAATTTTGTTCCGAAAGGTTTTTGCAAGTGCATATAACTTAAGTAAGCAAATGTATGATGCCAGAAAAGGCATTTTCCCCTGCCCCCACCCCCAAGATTTCAGGCAAGTGAAAAAGCAATTTTTAAACAAATGCAATGGGATGACTTCACTTACAAGAATGAGCCAAGCATGGCTGATCTGGTCTGTCATTATGATGTGTGTTATCTGTTTTCCTCTGTAGGAAGGGAGATAAATTCTTGATCTGGTAAAAGTTACTCCATTAAATCTGTAAGGCTTTTCCCTTTTTGAACTAAATAAACTTGAGCAAGTATTCTGCTATCCTCCTCTGCTTTTCTTATTTACAGTCTTTTGGGGGTCTTGTTTTTGTTCCTGTATGTGTTAAAAGAACATTCGTGCATGAGTGTGTGTGTGTATTTAAGAGACGGAGGTAATGAGTGAGTCCTTAAAAAGATATAAGTGCTTTTCTATTATTTGTTTAACTACTTGGTGAATATGAAACTGAAGCTAATTCAATAAAAAATTCAGGGAATATCTCATGATATTCTGGGAGCTTATCTCCCCACTTACAGCAAAGTTTAAGGCACTTATTTTCTACCATGTGCTCAGCTGTGATGGCTTTCCATTTAAAATGTCCCTTTTTCTCAGTAGGACTTCAAACAGCCTACACGGGGTTGACTTCAGCTTGGAAACTGTTGGCCATGCTATAAAGACAGAAAGGAATTATATAATGTAATTTATATAAACTGAATTTAAAATATCAAGCTCTTGCTATATGAAATTTCATATATCAAGGGCTGATATCCACAAGCCAGCTGTGGCTAAGCGACTGATTCACAAAAGTCTGAGTCAATTTGCCAAGAATCCCAAAAGAAAATTAAAGACCATGTCTTTGAAAACTACCAGCTGAAGCAGTTGAACTGACAAAATTCCAGGAAATTTCATCAAATTCTGGCTTCTAAACTAAGCAGGATGTAGGAGATGCTCAAAATGGAATTGCTCCAAGGAGGCCAGAAAACATCCAAATGGATGCATTAAGCTTGAAACATTTTTCAAGCAAAAGAAAAAATATTTTGAGAAGCAAGTTTTCTAGGAATACGAATAAAAAATATTGTCACACAAGCTGTCAGTAAGTGGTAACAGAAAGACCACTTGTTTACCCAGTGATAGCATCTGTAGTGACATGCTTTCCTGCTTTTCCCAGGATTAACCAAATTTTGACCTCAAAGTAATTGAAAAACCTTGTGAGCCTTTGGAAGGAAAAGAAGAAGAAAAACCAGAGCCCAACCCTCAACACTAGCAAGGACAAAGAGAGAGAGATAACGACTCTGGTGTGAAACAATGACTTATATCTAATTTCTCTGAAACTGTTTTTTCATTCAGCCATGGAAAGAACTTCTCAGGCTAAAAAATACAAATTGACTTAGCCTGCAAGAAATAGCATTTAAAATATAGAAAAGATTACAGGTTTTCACAAGTCAATTTCTATAATTTGTTCTGACAGATAGAATTAATACTTGTGCATTGTTCTTTCCCTTTAAGTTATGGGTAGACAGGGCTGGATTTTTCAAAAACAACTTCAAAGAAACTCCAAGATTTGTAGTACCCCGTGCTTTCGAAAGTCTGCATTCAAGAGGCTTCTCGGATAAGAATTTCCCAAAAGTTATAAATCAATGTGAGAAGTAGAACTGGGAATCAAGAGAACACCATAAAATAATCATTATTTGTTTTCCCTCAAATGTTACTTCTGTAAATATAATTCTACCTTAATTGCTTCGAGCTTAACGTTCCAGATGCAAACTGGGGTCCATTTCAAGCTGTTCTCAGACAATCAGTAATACTTCCACTGCAGTAAACAAGCACAATGTCAAATGCCAGACAGTCGTCTTCCCAGATACAAAATGGAACAACATGAATCTGTTATGACATGATGAAAATAAATCCCTCCATTTTTTGTGTGATGCCAATAAAATCAACTCATCTCTTTATTTTGGCTGACATTTTAAAAATCGATATAAGTAAAAACAGGAAAGTCTTTTCCTGCAAATTGATTTGCGGTGATAGTTTTCAAATTTCCTCTGCAATTGTATGTCTATTTTGGCCTTATTTTCTGTTAAGGTATTTTGGAAGATGGACAAATGAATTTCATCTAACTTAAGTGTAAATATCCATTTCCCAAAATATTTGAATATCAGAGGTGGAGTAGGGGCGGTGACAAAGCATAGGAAACTTAAATTAATTATCATAATCTATTTGCATGGTAATTTGGTTAATTTCTTAGAGAGAGAGAGAGATATCTGAAAAAGTCCATAAAAATAAAGTCAATAATTCTAGAAGCTGAAGTTCCACCTAGAAAAAGGTACATGCTTTTTACTGGCACAGCTACTGATTTTTATAACGGTTTATCAAAAGGAATAGGTTTTTCACAACTTGAAATGTTTAATTCTTACTTTCTAGGTAGATGCTTTAACACTGACACCAAAAGTACTTAAGCTGTAAAATACTGAAAGACAGACTTCAATTAATACAGTAGACTCTAAGGGCTTAAAAGAGATGAATCTGTTAGAAGAAATTACTTTAGGATTAGTTCAAGGAGGAAATCTTTAGTGCAAAAGAGTAGAAGATAAAACTACTTCATTTTGGATCAGCTGCAGGTGTTAAAAATCACTTGTTTCTCTAGACAATATTTTCAACAAATATTTTGGTAGTTAAAGCACTGTTTGAGACCATTACCTTTTTCTCTGTTGTATCAACAGCGGCAAGGTTCCTAGTCTGTTTTTCCTTCCAATATTTCTTCCATCTTCTCATTTTGTACAGATCTCCTTTCTTGCCCCCTTCACTTGTGTTTCCCAGGAGCAAAACTGCCAAGAAGTTCACTAAATCCTTGCAAAATACTCTGTGATCTAAACATTTTTATTTCTACAACGTTGAATCATGGAGGGAGCCTTCCATGCAGCATTTATTTTCAGCAAGGGAAATGCTATAAAGTTACACAGCTATTCTAGCTCTGAGGTCATTCAGAGCACAGTGGAATTAAAATTACACTCTGCCACACAACCCTTCTGTAACCGATGTACGGAAAAAGGAAGAGGAAATTGAAAAGATGGAAATGCATGGGGTATTTAGGGCTGAGGTTATCACCTCAATTACTCAGAAGAGTAAAACAAAATGAACGCAGGTAGATAAGGTCAAAATGTAGTTTAGTATTTCTGAGTAGCTTAAAGGACAAAGAAAAAGGATTTATTTGAAAAATTCTCCTTACAATTCTCTATAAACTATTCTCTCCCAAATAACCAGACAATGTAGGTTTAGATACTGAAAGTGTGGGGACATTAACATGTGAGTGCTTCAGGGTGCTATAGCTTCCCTGCCAACCGCAGTGCCCCTACATGGCCTCCAGGGCAAATTTTTATCACTATTTCTTGCTTCCACGTTCATTTTTGCTTTAAAACCTAAAAGATTCCTACTGGCATATATACATATATATATATAAAAATATATATAAACCTGAATATGAAATTCATAAAGCTTATTTTGAATGCATTTTTACATGCCCTATTTCCCTACATAAAAGGTAAAAACTCTTAGAGAGTTGAGGAAGACCAGAAAAGGGTCAAAAAGGACTGGAAAAGATTCTGCTTCCACTCCTTTTTGTATGTACTCTGGGGGCAAAAGGACGCCTATTCTGGTCTCCCTACTGCATCACATGAATGATCACAATGTTCCCTCATGGGTACTACTGTCATTCTTTCATGTTACGCAAAGAACTAAAGAACCAGTAAAATGGAGTAACATAAGACCTTGCTTCTTCTCTCTCAGACCAGTCAGTGCACTTAGCACCACCCTGCCCTATCCTTCTTAAAGTAAATACAGCCTTGATCGTCTCTCTGCTTTTCCCTTCACAGATAAATGTGTCCTTTCACTCAGAATAGGAAAAGAGAAGGTTATCTTCTCAGACTGTCATACAACAGGCTAGCCTGTCTAACTTACAAGGTCAGAAGATTCAAAAAAGTTAGGTTGTTCTCCTCTTTTCCAACAAAGTGGAGAGATAAATGCTCACTTGATTAAACCAGCTGATAAGAATGCCTATTGTAATTTTTTTTTTCTCTCATTTCATGCCTTCCTTTGGCTCCAAGAGATAAGAATGGAGAACTTTTAGTCTGGCTTTGGTCCAAGCTTTGAAAGGACTTGCTGATTATGGATAATGTTCTTATTCAAACGAGCAGTCCCTCTGAAGCAAACACTAATGTTGCCTGACTGTGATACACAGGATTTAATCCTATATTTTAAATTAATTTCCACACCCGATAGAAGTGTATTTATGTATTCCAATCTCTGGATTGGGATCCCACAGGGATTTTTTACCACTGACTTCTGCTAAAGAAGAATCTACAACACATGAAGTCCTTGTAAGATAACAGCTCTCTTTCCCTTAGTTGTATTCTTCCATAAAGAAAACATAAACAGTCACAATAAAGGACAAGAAGAATTTCAAATGCCACATTAAATATATTTATATTTACAAACTAACTAAAAATTTATACACTAAGTACAAAGCTATCTAAGATCTCCCTCTAAACTGTCTCCTTTCCAACTAAAATCCCAAGCCATTAGCCATTTCATGTATGCAAGACATTTCATCATCTTTATTTTCTTTCTTTCAAGCTTTTAAATTTCAATACATCCCTTCTGAGATGGGAGAGACACCAGAAAAGCACACGGCATTCACAGTGTGAACGAACAATGTATTTATACAGGGACATAACAATTTATTAATTTATTTCTGCTCTATTATTTCCCTAACAATTCCTAAAAAGTTATTTGTTCTGGACACTTGTCAAACACTGAGCTGACGCTTTTTCACCAGCACTATCTATAACAATCCCAAGGTCTTGCTCTTTATAGTTAATAAGCCCAAATACAATAATTTTATATGTGGATCTCAAACTGTTTTTTTCTTCTTTTCTTTCTTTATATTTATCCATGTTGAATTTCACCTACCATTTTACTACACGGAATCATGGAATTGTCAGAGTTCGAAGGGACCTCTAGAGATCATCTAGTCCAACTCCCCTGCTAAGCAGGATTGCCCAGAGCACATTACTCAGGACTGCATCCAGGCGGGTCTTGAAGATCTCCAGAGAAGGGGACTCCACAACCTCCCTGGGCAGCCTGTTCCAGTGCTCTGTCACCTTCACCGTAAAGAAGTTTTTCCTCATATTTGAATGGAACTTCCCANGGGAGCCCAGAACTGGACGCAGTATTCCAGTTGTGGCCTCGCCAGTGTAAAGTAGAGAGGGAGAATGACCTCCCTAAACCTACTGGCCACACTTCTCCCTATGCAGCCCAGGATTCCATTTGCCCTCTTGGCAACAAGGGCACATCGCTGGTGCATGGAAAGTGTGCTATCTACCAGGACTCCCAGATCCTTTTCCTCAGTAGTGCTTCCCAGAAGATCCATCCCTAATGTATATTGGTGCCTGGGGTTCTTCCTCCCCAGGTGCAGGACCTTAACATTTGTCCTTGTTGAACCTCATTAGGTTCTTCTCTTCCCAGCTCTCCGGCCTGTTCAGGTCACGCTGGATGGCGGCACAGCCCTCTGAAGTGTCAGCCAGCCCTCCCAGTTTGGTATCATCAGCAAACTTGCTGAGGATAACACTCTGTCACTTTGTCCAGGTCATTTATGAATATGTTGAACAGGACTGGGCCTAGTACTGACCCCTGGGGGACACCACTGGTCACAGACCTCCAACTTGACCCTGTTGGGTTGGACTTTCCCAAAAAATCTGCTCTACCTGGTGTTCAGTCACATCTACTTCCCTTTGAAAAAAGCTTTGATGATATTCCAAAAGCAACCCAACTAGACAAGAATGAGCTGGATGCAAAAGCTTTTTCAGCATCATCAGCAGGATTTATGATTTCAACTAAAACCAGTGATTATCTCATGGACATATATATATATATACTGGTCAAACAGTTCTGCAGTAGTAGCCAAGTAGCTGCATAGGTTGGAATTCATAAAGGCATCTAAGCATTTATTGTCCACTAAAATCACTTTGAAGGGCTGATCTCCACATGAATATTTACAACCTCCACACCAGATGTCTCAAGCTGGATGTATAACGAAGAACTCTTCCAAATATTGTGACCACATATTAATTTTTGCTATTCTCAGTTTTACTGCTCTTCTTTCTTCCAAGGAAATATATACCTATTCAAACAACTTCTGCAAGGAAGTTATGTATAACTTAAAAAATAATTGAGCATTAAGAATATTTTTTGCTGCTACTGACCTCATTGTAAACTCCACCCATAATTGACTGAGCATGCCTCTCTACATGTAAACTGTAACAAAATACATACTTATCCTCCTTTCTTTTTGAGCACTTCCTTACAAAAATTTGCCACAGGGGAAAAACAAAGAAATGAAAATCAATGTTTTGTGTCCATTTGAAATATGCAGTTTTGCAAAGACAGTAAACAAGTGCAGCAAAGACAAGTAAACAAGTGCATATCTGACTTTCTGTGATGTATAACATGGAAACAAAACTGATTTAAATGAAGACACAAGCAGAATTGGAAGATTCCAACACCCAAAATAAGTATAACCCAATCCCTTTCCCAGCCTCGTTTCTTTCAGACACGTGTTCCATAGTTAAGTGCTTTTGGTGCTAGCTCTGACTGAGGCCTCTCCTACACTTGGGGCATTTTTAAAATGTTTCTCTTTCTTTCTGGTATCTAAAGAATTGATCTCAACATTCAACTGTTCCCCAAAAGAATGCACTGATAGAGCCTCTCTCCTCAAACTGACCAGCTATGCCACTGAAATTAACTGAAGATATTGACGCATCCCCCTCTCTGTTAAATATGTCTGAATTTGAGCAACAGGTTCAAGAATCGTGGACACACAGATGTACATGAAAAAGTCTCCAGAGGAATGAAAACCGAGCACTAATGAGCACTCTAAACTCAGGCTGCTTATTTTACTTAAGTGGTATACCGTAGGCTATAACTGCGGTTGCAAAAAACATTTCTTGCCTCTTAAAATGCGCAGCCCTCTTGAAAGATCTTTCTTTGTAACACAAACAGGACATCCAAACTCACACATAACAAACAAAATTCCATTTCTCAGAAAACCTAGAGCATATCTGTAAGCATATACACTTGTGGCTACACAAATGTGTATGCGAAAGTGTTTGCATTTAAATACAGAACGATCTATTAAGAACTTTCATTTTCATACCCTGTTGGAAGTCAGCCTCTAAACTTTCTGTGATTTCTTTTCAGTAACTTCCTAATCTCTGGTATTTTCTGGTAAAGACAGCATTCCATCATCTTAACAATGCATGATTCCTGCCACTGTGCCTCAGATAGATGATTACCAGTGCATATGAAAATATTGATGTGAATAATATTAAAGTTCACAGAAAAGAGTTTATATTTTTTTGTAATACTGCATATTAAACAATTTTATAATGCCCATACCTGTAAAATCAATTTTAGCTCTTACAAAGTTGTAAGGAAAGTAGAATGAGGCAGCTTGAGCTGTAGAAACAGCAGAAGACCATCTATTTCCAGGTGGATCAGGAGCAGATCTTTGGCACAGGGAGGAGTGCTAAGGCAGCAAAGTAGGATGAAAAGAAAAAGAGACTTGTGGGCTAGGGCTACTGTATTTATATAGGGCTATATATATTTATACTATATATAGGGCTACTATTTTACTTCCTTCCACAATATCTCTTAATTTTTTTTTCCATTAATCCTGAACGACTTGGAATTAGAATTACAAACATTTATGTTTGATTTCAGGATGTCTAAAACCTCTTCACAGCAGTGGCCACACCTCCAGCCAGAATGCTGGGTATCCAGAAATCCTACTGTGCATGACAACAGAGGTATACAATATACACAGAGAGCCTGATAAATCCGGAGATGCAAATGTGCAGCTATGTAAAACCCACCCCGTTTCCTGTGCATGAAAGGAGCAACGCGGGATGACGATGCTCCCTGGCAGCATAACACTACCCCAGCATGGGATCCATAGCACTACACAATGTTTCTGAGCAAAAACCCAGGATAACAAACCCTAATCAGGACTATGAAAATATACAGAGGTGAAGCTACTTATCAGCATGGAATATTACAAGAATTAAGATATTTATTTACAGGGTGAGAATTTACTTTTTTCTTTATTAAAGTTTCTGGAGTACAATTGGCAAGACACTTGTGCATAGCCTAAAAACAGAGGAGCAGGCAGGGAAGTTATCAGTTTTCCTATTTCATCCTGCAGTAACGATTAGAATTAGAAATGCCTGTTAATTATTGTATTACAGGTCCTAGAACACTAGTAATGAAAATTAGTGTAACTGGCTAATCATGGTTTGTTCAATAAGCAAACTGTGCAACACCTTAGCTGCAATATTTTTGCTTTATTTACTCTACACAAGGATCAAACCTTTGAAAGTAATATCAGCATTTTAAGTTATGTTACACTGCAAAGGTATCGTTAACTGTTTTTTGTTTGTTTGTTTGTTTTTTTTTACTAGAATGGGCAGGAAGGCTGAAGTAGACGGTAAAGCATTTTTTTCTCTCAAATTTCTTTCTTGCTGTCTTACCTTGATATTAGTAATAGCAGCTACATTGATGTAGGATGATACACTTGACATCATGGTAATAATTGGTCTACTCTGTTCATTTTCACCAAGGCCTGCTGCGCAATTTTACTGCAGTCTAGTTATTTTATGAGAGCCTCTCAGCAGGAGGGAGGGCACTCCATGCCATCTTTGAAATTCACAGTATGCTGGCAAATTGCAGCTGCTTTCCCAGAGACTGGGAGAATAACCAGCACTGCAGAATCTTCTGCAAAAATCAGGGGAAGACATGTTTTAACTCTCTGGAGAAGTCCAAGCAAAAGGTACTCACTGCATGGATCCGAACCAGCACCTGTCTTTTCAGCAGCCAAGGGTATTCAGTAAAATGTCCAAATGCAACCTGAATCTGGCAATTATTCAGAAAAAGAAAAGCACTGACCAAGGCACCAATCATCAGCTGTGATTTCTTTCATTTAAAAATATAACAAGTTAAAAAAAGCCACTGAACACCTCCCCAACAAGATAGAGAAAAAAATGCTATAGAGGCATGAGTAGCTGAAATGTTTATTTAGCCAACTCCAAAAGAGGCTCAGTCACATTGGTTATCTGTTCCATCTTAATAAAGTAGCTACTGTTTTTTTGCTTAACTGCTGTACAACTGGGCCGAGAGTTCACATCTGAAATAGAGAAGCACCAGATGTAGGAACTAATATGTTAGCAGTGTTTCTCTTTGCCATGTCCTGCGGTCATGGGAACTGTAGATCAGAAAGTGACCGTGAAACAATTACCACACACCAAAAAAAAAAAAAAGAATCAAAGAGCTGCATGTGTTCCTATGCACACAAAGAAATGACCAACCAAAAAAAAAAAGAAAGAAAGAGTGAATATCGAAAGCTTAACCTAATTTTCAGTTGTAAATGAAAACTACTGCAGTAACACTGGCCCTGTTGGGTGAGGGTTTCTTTCCCTGAAAAGATTCACAACTTTTTCATAAATAAAACATTTGAAAAATACTGATTTACAGAACCTGTAGATATCAGTGGATGCTAATGTTGATTCTACAAATCTTGATAGATTGCAAGTATTCCTAAGTTAGCATTTTAAAAGGAAACTACAACTTATTTAGAGAATTTATTATTTTCATTCAAAATTCATGAATCTAATGAAAAACTGAAAGACCATCAATCATTTTAGTGAGAGAATTTATACCAGCTTTCACAATAATAACACAGACACCAATAATGAGTGTATTCCCTCAGAGTTTTCAGTAACCAAGACATAGGTTAGCTCCAGGAAAAAGCACTTCCATTTTATCCCCACAGATTTTTCTAAATTTGTGATGTAACAATAAACCACAGCTTTTGTACTTTCTGGTGTACAAAAGTCAGTCCTGAAATGTAAAAAGAACAGCTCAACAGCACCAATTTAGAGACTATCAACTGTTCACATTTAAAATATTATCTACTCTTATGTTTCCAACTCAGCAGTTTACTGCTTTGCCAAGGAGGTTTATGGCGATGGTCTCCAACTGCTATTTATGATCACTGGCTTATATACCTCAAAAAGCCAAGTTCTGAGAATTATGACTCCACTCCAGTAAGGGAAAAGGAGAATTTGATCTTGCTGATAGCCATGTTACACTGAAATGAATGGATTATTATGATTATGATTTGTTAAGATGATTTTCAGAACATTCAAAAAAGCTGAATTGGACGTTTCTAGATTTCCCAGCACCACTCCTTCACTGATCACAGGAGAGAATGTAAGTTTGAATCATAATGCACTATTTTAAGGTTTGTTGCCTTTGGAGAGCAGATCATCCCAGTTGTGAATCATGTACTCAACTGAACCTCCCATAATTTTAACTGAGATAGACCATTTCTTGTGTACACCTAGGCCTATATTAAAAGGCCACTTAATTTTTTGAACTTCCTTTTGAGTTAAAACTTCCTTACAGTCCCACAAATCTTTATAAACTTATTCTCCAAGATGTGCTATGCCATATATTTTTAAATATATTCTGTAATGGGCCATTCCTTCACTGTGTGCAAGCACAAAGATTCACTGCCCAGGTTGGAGCTGAAGAGGCAAAGACAGCAGGTTTGGTACATGTCTACAGACTTTGGTACAACTGACCTTGCCTTTCCCATTTGTTTTCCAACTCCCAGTCTCCAGTCTCTTTCTGTCCTGGACCGGGGGCTTCTCATCTCCAAAGATGCAGTTTATATGCCCGCAAAAACATGCCTTTCCCACGTGCTTTTGAGGAGGCTGTGCGTTTGGTGAGGAAAAAGCCAGAAGCAAACCCCAAGCCCTGTCACAGCTTGGACTCCAGGCACAGGCATTTCCCTTTCCCTCTATCCTACATCACTTTGTTCCTCCCTCCTTCAAAAGGTCTCTGTATTTTAGAGCATAACTGAAAGCTCATTGAGTATTCTGTTTACAGTGTTATTTTGCAGAGCTCTAATTACTAATGTATTTAGCATTCTGAATCTAGAATTCAGTCTTTTGTCAAATTATTAATCACAGAAATGAGAAGCTCAAAAATAGTCTGCTTGTGGCCATGGTCATGTTAATCTTCGTTATTCAGCAGTCATGGTTTTTGACAGGAATACTAACACAAATCATGCAACAGGAAAGTTTCTGCATGAGAACTTATTTTCTGAGTGACATGCAGATTAGTAGGAGCTCTTCTGCTTTGCTGAGCTTTGCATCAGCTTCCTTTCAGCCCATTTTGTTGAAAGAACAAATCAATGTCAACTTACTCTCCACACTGATCAAGGCTCCTCTAATCTGCTAGTTAGAACTGTGTAGTTAAAACCAATCAAAACTCTTTACAACATATTTTTAAGTAGGAGAGTAACAAATGTAATAGACTTAAAAAAAACCCACAACAAACCATAAACCCGAAGATCTCATAAAGGAATGTAGGGAAACCTTGTTTGTCTTCTTCTCCCCCCTGATATTCAACACACAGAACATAATCTTTCTGTACATTTTCAGTCACTGTGCTGAGTATCTCCACCTTAGGAAAATTTTGCTCACTGGCAAATAAAATAAATGTAAAAAAAGTAATTCCTAAATCATAATTATTTCATCTTGCTTCATTCACTGGCAAAAGATAAAGGAAAAGAAAAAGAGAAGGAGAGAAAGGAAACAGACAAATATATTAAAGTGCAAAAACCCTTCCAGAAACTTTAAAGACCTATAGCTAATTGCTCAACTACAGTTTCCCAAACGGACTGTCGCACTACACCTTAGGAGCATTTCTTCCAGCCTGTATTTCCATCAATTGCTTAGGAACATGTCAGTTAACAAGTTACTAACCTTTATCCATATTTCCAGTACAGCACGCTGACTCCTTCTCCTTAGAGTCTAAGCTTTCTGTCAAAGAAGAAAATCAAATCAGTTTGATATTATTAGTTCTTGATAAATCTATTTGGCTGTTTCTTAAAGCCACATTAGACTCATAAGTATCTGGCCACTGTTAACCTTTTTGCAAAGGCTGAAGGAGGAGGGCTTCGAGTGCTTCCTCCCTGGTTTCTACTGTTTTTCTTTCCCATTAATTGATAGGCTGACTCATTTCATTGTTCTCTTTTTCATCTAGTGTATTTGCAGAACCTCTTCCTTTCTTTACTAGTAAATCTCAATGCACTCAGCACTTCAGTCTAGCTGATTTTAATGCTAAAGATTTTTGATAGCTTATGAGACCGAATCGCCCTTTTTTCCATTTTTGTTATTGTCCATTGTGTTTCCTTTTCTATTAAAGATACCATGACACAACCAAATTACCTTTCATTTCCTTCTTATTTTCCTCTGCTTTTAGACAGATTCATTTATCTGGACACTTTTGTACTATCAGTGAAACTTGGTTTGTCAAATATTTCTAATACAGTTCTCCTGCAAGGCTGTCTGCTAACTCACTAGCAGCAGTTTGAGCCGAGAGAGCTGCTCAGCGCACCAGACATTCTGAATGAGCCTTTAGATAGCTGTTGTTAAAATCCCTATCATAACTATAATTTTACCTAGGAAGCAACATAATGTGACAGTTTTCAATTCTCACTAAAAGTGCAGGCAAATTACGATACTATCTGGAAATGAAATTTTCGTTTTAAGAACCTTGAGTCTTATCAAAAGCATACTACAACCCAGCTAATTGTTTCAGTTGACAGCATAACTAGTGCTTTGTGGGTAAACCCCAGACTAATTAACTGGCTCTGCCAGCTGCAGTTTTTGAACAGGTACGAATGCTATATATTTTCTACTAATTTTAGTAATTTGGATTGTTACTGTTCATTGCCTACAAATCATCCCAGCCCTCAGAGCCAGACAAGTAGTTGGCTACGTACAGCAACAGCACTTGCTAATTCCTGTTCTTTCTTCTTTATTACTAATACAAAACGCACTGGCATGGATAAGATGACCACTACCAGCAGACACATATAAAGACTGATAATTTTGTGACAGTTACTTTTATATACAGAATTGCAGATGACTAGGCGTAGATAAACAAATAATTCAGGAACATACGTTAGCCATTACTTTATTGCAAACTTCTTTGTGAATATGTGGACACAATATGTGTTTGATAACAGCAGACTCTCAGACCTAAAAAAGATACAAAGCAATTTTGTATCTTGCACATGACCTGTTGCATAGGGTTTCTGAGATGGGATTCAATAGAGATGGTTTCTGTTATGCTAGTGATTTGCTCTGCAGCCTGTTGTTATATTATTTCTTTCCACTCTCTGCGTTTGATTAAGGGAAAAGGATTACCTCTGCCTGTGTATTTGTACAGCGCAGCTCCAAATCAGGTCCTGATCCTAGAGAAACATAGCAACAAAAAAATCATCTCCCAACCATACAAAAATATCCATTCTGTATAGCCATACAATGTTATTGGCTGTTAGCTGATAAACCTAAGAGCAATGCAAAATAAATAGAAGAAAAAACAGTTATGTCAATAGTAATATTTAACCACTGGAGTAAATACATGCTTTATCTCAAGCACCATGCCAGAAAACTGCTTCTATCTGTGATGTGTAGAAAAGCAACAATTACAGTCATTTAATTGGTCTGATACAAGTGTATCTCTGAAGCTAAAATATACAGAGATATCATCACCCAATCTAGTAGGGCAGTATTGACATTTGCAGGAATTGCTTTCTGAAGATTAAGATGAAACAAAGTTGGGATTGATTTAAGTATTCAAAAGGGGTTTATTCACTGGTTTTACACTGTAGCAACTGTCATTTCTGAAAGTCAGATGGATTTAAATTGATTTGAAATAGAATTGTTATTTAATTATCTGGCACAATTACTGTATATGAAACTTATTGATTACTGTGAGAGGCTCTCTGTGGCAAAAAGCTTACAGCAAAGAGAGACAGAAGTCAACAGATGAGAGGAGGACTGTTAACAGGCTGATACAGAATGAAGACATACAAGACTAAATCACCGACGAGTGTGTTTTGAAGTTCTTGTGTATTTCCAGATTGGCTAAGGATTAAGAGCTTTATGCAGAAAAATAGATTGCATAATTTCTAGGAAACTGAAGTCATTTAGATTTCAAAATGGAGTGGCAAACTTAAAAACATCAAGCAGCAGAAGAAATCATGCTCTTTTAAAATATCTGAATATTATAGCAATTTCAGAAGATGTAGAAGTCTAGACTTTAATGCCCTCCTCAGACCAAAGGGATACAAAAATGCCTTCCTCAGAATGTACGTCTGCAGACGCAGCATGCCTTGGTTCTGGCGCCCTTATTCTTGACTCTTTTCCACACAGGGGCATCAGTGTCCTTGGGATCAGGTGAGAAAGTGACCGGTGCTCCAAGGGAGCTTTCTTGAAAGGATGTATATGAAGGGAAGAGGGCGGGAAGGCAGCACTGAGTACTTGGGGGCTTCTGTCCCCATATTACTAAATGGTCTCGTCAATATTTTCAGTGAAGATACAATACCTAATTCTGCAAATATGCTCTAAAAGGCCTCCTAAATTTTGAGCCTCTCAGGGATTTAAATGACAGAAGACCTGGATCTTCTTTTCTGGATAATCCAAACCGGGCTTCAGTCACAAGGTGTTCAGCTTTGTTACAACTGAGGCAGCTTTGAATGCAACAATAAATGAAAGGCTGAGAGTCTGAAGAAACTCTTATGTCAAAAAGAATCCTGGGAAACTCTGAGGCAATGCAGCAAGTTGGTAGGATTTGTGGAATTACAATTCTCTACTTGCTGGCTAAATTTCAGCTTTTGATGTATCTTTGGGTCATGCAGAAATACTTACAATTGGTTGCAAATGTACTGATTGAGAGCAGAGCTCCAGAGCATTCATGACACTGGTTTTTAAACTCATACCTGTCTCCATAGTCACTGAATGCCTTGGTGAGAAAAATTAAATTGCTCATAAGCGCGTAAAACAGATTGGACATTTCTATCAAGTAAATCAAAAGTCTGATATCTTGCAGACTAGCTCCCAGATGGTCAAATCCTACAGGACAGCCCAGGCAAATTAAATATCATAGAATCATAGAACAATTTGAGTTGGAAGGGACCTTAAAGATCATTGAGTTCCAACCCTCCTGCTATGGGCAGGGAATGCTCCCGCTAGAAGTCAATGGAAATTTTACTGAGCCAGGGTTTACAGTATTTGGTTCTGAAGAATAAATTATATTTCTGCCTATGGAACAATACTCTGATAAACTTTACAGGTATACTTTGCCAACTGATACTGTAAACTCCGAGGTCTGAGAAGTAGCAAATTGTCTCTGTCAGTGTTTGATTCTATAAAAACTGCTTCACAGACTCTGCGACTCTGGTTATTTTTGCTTGCGGCTTTGTTGCCTCCTTCAAGTTTGAGGAGATAAGGAATAATTGGAATTATTCAGCCATCATCAGAAGCAATCCCTAATACATAAGGCTGTAATATAGCTCCTAGTATTCAGCCTGATGCTTACCCCAGGAAAAAAAAAAAAAAATCTAACTTGGGCTCCTTTCAGCTATTCCCTATTATAAGTGAGGGGAAGGAAAGATGCTACAGCATGTGGTTTTGAAGGAATATGACATCAGGCTTAACAGCACCGTAAAGAGCAAACTTTAAGATCCTTTTATTTCTTTGTTTATTTTCTGGAAGGAGGCAGAGGGATTGGGCTAAAAAATGTTTTTCTAGGTCAGAGTGGTCAGCTTACCTGATTCTATGAGCTGAATAACAAAAATTTCTACAAGTTTTATTTTCCAAAATCTGAGACACATGTCTTGAGGAGGTGTTTATGGGTTAGGTAAATTGAAGTTTATCCAAAAAATCAGTAGTAAGAAAATTAGAGATGCATGTTTACCACCTTTCAAATTACAAGGAACAAAATAAAACATTTTCTTTTTACATTTCCAAAGACTACTGGACAAATTCAGGTGATTACTTAGAAAGAACATAAAGCAAACCAAACCTCAGATCTAAAAGAATTCAAATTTTGGCAAGACTAGTTTCCCTTTGATCACACAGTATTGCTTCCAGCAAGATGCAGAAGAAGTGTTCCTATTGAAATTCTCCCTTCCTTCCTTCCCTCCCTCCCTGCATGGTTTGAAGTGAGCTAAATTACAAAGCAGCAAACTTCAATTTAATTATACCTGTGTTCTACCATGAGGAAATACTCATTGCAGAAATTGAGATGAACTCAAGTTCTCAGATTTTTAACAAAGACAAATAAGCTTGATACTTTCCAGAGTTCCTCTGCAAGGGTCAAACACAACTTTTTTAATACCCCCTTAGGTTCATCCATCACTGGTAAAATAATATGGGCTTTTGCAGATCACTCATAAATATATTGTACAGCTCAGTAAATCTGCATCCCTTATATGCCCTCTGCAGTTTTATGCCTAAATTAAAAAGTCAGAATCTATTTCATACTGTCAAATGGATCTTTAGCAACTGGGATTTGTTTTCATATTGTTGTACCTAGTAAGCATAGAGAATACATGAAATTTTTCTCTAAATTAAATGAAAAGATTATTGTTTTTGCCCTAAGCAGACATTACAGAACATGCCCAAGAAGATAAATGTAGAAAGCAAAATATAGCAAAAGATTGAGTACTTGTCAAACCCAAATTGAAGGCAGTAGGCAGCAAATTGGATTTTCTTTTACAATAACATGCAGTTCACATTCTACTACTGTAATGAATATTATAATGTCTCTGCGCTAATATAATATCTGGTGATGCATTTCTAGAACTATTTCTCAAAGCTTAAGGATATTCTTGCTATATCATGGCTCAGTATATAGTAATGATAGGTTTGTTCTGTTCACTGCATAGCCTTAAGGATATCTTTTTCCAAAGAAAGGAAAATATTAATCTCTAGATTTCTCTTTCAGTTACAGTGATTTAAAGCTATGAAACACAGCAGATTTGCAAAAATGTCATCACACTGACCAGCTCCCAAATACCCTTGGTTCCTTTGAAAGCCAGCACAACTATGATAAACAAGCATGAAATCTTCCCTGAAGCTTAGAAACAACACTGAATCATGTGGCTACAAAACCAGTTTTCAAATTATGAGTCCAAAACAACTCAATTCTTCTAATTTTTTGAACGATCCAAAAGGTGGGTAATCAGGATGACTCATGACCGTGACCAGCAGACTCTATGTTGTTTGCTGCATGGCTCTGCAGTGCTGGGCTGCGGAAAGCAATCTTAGGTGGGCAGATGACTCTAAGGGATGTTACCAGGAAAGCCACTCTTTGACCCAGGAATTCAACCCTGCTATTATACATGAGACAATAATTTTCACATGTATGAGAGAATCTTTTTTTATTGTTGTTGTAGATGGGCGGAAGGGGATGGCACATGCAATGCATATAATTTTAAGAAATGGGAGCAGAAAAGTAAAAAATCTTTTTATACTAGCTATTAAACTTCATTATATAAGTATAGGCAAAAAAAGCAATAATGTGAAATGAGACAAGACCACGTGGGTGAGAAGGGATGCCTGGTTGTTATAACAAAGCAATACATTTCTGAACAATTTAGATCTTCAGGGAACATTTCTTGCTGAATTTAGCTTAAAAATAAGGCAATCAGAAAACATTGATATGCTTAGTCTCAAAGTGATAAAAAAATGTACATGGATGCCAGCCTTGTGGATTACTGTATGTGTTCCATATCAGATAATAACTGAAAATGAGTTGTATATTGTGCTGTATAAATGGTATTTAAAATAAAGAACCTAAGGATCTCTACTAGTATCCTGCAGTCAGTAAGAGCAATGTTACTGACTTGGTCCAAGGGTACCCACAAAACACTTAAGGGAGGCAAGCTAATGCAGCAAGACAAAAAGATGATCACTTTCAGGAATTTAGTCAGAGTGCACATAAAACTTGACTGCAGAATTTATTAATATCCTGTACTTTTTAACTCCTATCAGGAAAGAACAGCATTTATATTTAAGAATATATTCATTTCTGATAATTATGAAAGGGGAAAAAAGTACCTTGACTGTATCTGATCTGTTTGTTTTCCCAAAGACTTGCACAGATAAAGTGCTTTTCTATTACCGTGTGCATTGTGGTAAAGTCTGTCTTCAGCAGTGAGCAAACAAGCAAGATTTTGCTAATGAACTTTTGAACCCTTTTTAATACAATTTGTGTTACAGAGAGACAGCTAACCAGCAAATAACATGTTTCAGCTTGGTCCGCACTAACAAATGGAAACCAAAAACAGATCAGGAAACCGGAAATAAATCTATCCTTTAAGTCCAGTAGGAATGTAATATATTTTTCCCTTAGCAATGGGAAATACTGGGGTAAAAAAAGATTGAACATTTCATGTTTGTTCAAAGACATGGCTGAATGCCTTTTTTTGAAAAAAGTGCATCTGTAAAAATAAAAAAATAAAAATATACAGACATACCAATACAGATCAGAAAAAACTAAAAAGACATTAATTTAGTGGTAGACATAACAGATGTCTGAAATTCATGATTTTGTGTTGAAGCAAAACTGATTTGCTTGTGTGTAACTCAATATTAAGCTGTAGATTAGCTGTGCACTATAATTTATATAATCAGCTTCTGCATTTAACCACATCTATTCGGAAAAGATGGAGAAAATATTCTTTTTAGCACTCAGCAGTTCCAAATTTCTCCAAAGCCTATAGTGATGAATGCCAACACACTCTTGCCTTAGAAATATAAACCCTGGACTTTGCTGATGAACCTGAAAACTTTCCAAGATATTTGGAGACCACCCACAGAGAATATCTGCTTTACCTTGAGTGGAAAAATCTCAGGGATGCTACCTCATCATGCAGCAAAAACAACTCAGGAACTGAGAATTATGTCCTTTACAAAAACTGTGCGATCAAAATTGCACACAGAAGCATGAAAAAGTGGCATGGAAGCTGACAGAATTAAATGGCCATAGAAATGGCAAAATATTTTGGGCTAAGTTTCATAGCATATAGGCAATTGTGATTATAAGTACTTACACTAAGATGAATGGGGATAGATAAGTGGGCCTGTAAACAATTACTGTTTCAGAGACTAATTATCATGCTTGTCATATCTGATGGCATCACAAGAAATGTCTTGAGGTTAACATAAGGAAATATTACATGCACACACAGCCCCAACTCTTTCTCTTTATTCCCAGTCAGTTCAGATCTTGGCCTGCCATGGGCAGCCCATCTGGGCTGGCTGCTGCCCCACTGCTGTCACACAGGTCAGCCATAGCACCAATCTCTCGATCAGGTAGGGATTACAAGGCTGCTTCTTCCCTCTGTCCCAGTGATCCCAGAGCCATCCCCCTTCACCAGGCTCTGTGGAAAAAGGCAAACCCCGGCTCTGTTTCAGGGACAGCTATCATTTAACCAGTGTATTCTGTAAGCCACTGGTAGCAATCCCAGCCTGGCGTAGCTCAAATCTTGTATTGGAAATTTTCGATTTGATGTGACAAATCTCCACATGATAGAGCAAGAGATTTGATAAGCTTTTAAATATTTTTAAAATGTAGAAGAAGAGAGCTGAAGTGACAAAACTCAGGTCTTGCACAGCTCTCCCACCACAACCGCTGAGAAGCTATGGCTCTTACCAGAGCTAATAATGTCAGCAGATCTGTAGAGGCACATTGAGGACCTGCTTCTTCCCCTGCAGACTTCATCTGCAGTTGGAGTGGGCCTAATCAATAACCCAGCAAGAGGGAGAGAGAATTTAATAGGCTCATAGGACTTTGTTCAAAACTTCTCATTTTTGTACCAGAATCCCAGCTGAAAGTACTGTGCATGCCTATTTCACTTATCACAGTTTTATAAGTTACAGAAGCCTGAGGCAGTTTTTTCCTCCTCCCTCATCCTCAAATGCAATGAATTCAGCCTCAGGGTTTTGCAGCATGTGATCAATATTTACTTAGCAAGACAATTTTAACAAGAACAAAAATATTCGCTCTCATGCACTGACTGACTTTTTTTTTTTTTTAAACTTGTCAAGATATCTGTGTGGTTCTGAAGCAAGGCTTAAAGCCTTTAATGAGGAAGCGGATGTAACAGAGAATTTGGAATTGATTCATTCTGAAATGTTCACAGTTGTTCAGGCTACAGCTCACACAGAATAGAGTTCATATTCAAAAAACATATTTTCCTTACCAAGCTGTAAAACCATTCACACAGTGTTGAAATTTTATCTCCTGAAATAGATAGCATATTTAAACTCAACTGCTTCTTTACAAATTGCTCATGGTAAAAATGTGATGGCAAACAGTTGCAATGGGCTATCAAAATGTCTTTTTTGGAGCATTTTTTCTGTTAGATCTCCTGTATGCACATATATAGTCCTTCAAATACATTCCTGATAGATAACACTTGTTAAAAGAATATAACCCATCTGTTGACTATGCTGGGTGGCATAGAAGGATTTTTGTGAAGCTTGTTTTATTCTGAGGAAGGAAGTGTGCATGGGATTTGCACAGAGCCTTATGAAAATAATATCTGGTCACAGTGACAGTAGTTTGGAAAGACAAAGTAAGCTCCCTGTCAAAAGCAGTTTTTCTTGATGTTTTAAATATTCTTCATGTCAAAAGATAGTTAATTATAGGCACATATCATTTAACAGTATGATATGGGATGATAGTAATTTCTACTAGAAAAAAGTCAAGAAGATATATGTAGTGGTGTTTCGTTATTGAGAAGATTAAGAATTCAGAAGAATATAGCCTTTAGGTAAACTTTTTCAAATCTTGCAAAATGTTTCTTTCCCTTTGTATAATCAGCCTCAGAAAACTGAAAATACTCATTTTTCACATTGTGTAATCTTTTTTAAGGGGTAACTGAAATATTACTGATTGTATCCACCACTGATTTTACCCACTGTTATTAGAAAAGCAGTCAAGTTACATTTTTTAAAACCAATTTTGCAATTGAGATGCTATTTAAAAGGCTAAACTTTCCTTTACTACACTGAGAAATGAAAACGCAAAACCTTATACATCTTATAAGCAAGTTCTAGGGAATTCACAGAGTCTAGAAAGACAGAAATAAATTAAAAAGGAAATAAGTTTAAGCTTGTACACTCCTTCCTTCAATGACTGACCGTGATCTCCCCATTTGACCTAGGTTTTTTGGTAGATGTGGATCCAGACAGGCTCACTGAATCAAAATGCCTTGCAATTATTAATTTGTATGATAATTAGCATTTCAGACTCATTATACAAAAACATCCACAGTTCAGGGCAAACCACAAGCCTAAACCCCAAACAGGCGTCAACACTTTTTCAGAAGGGATTCCAGAGCAGATACATATAAATATATCTTACATATATCAGTGCTGCTAATATTCTGCGTGCCCTCTACTCACCAAGTTACATGGACAAGAAAGCAGCTATTTCTGATGCTAGTCTTAGAAAAAAAATTTGGTTTTTAAAAGAAGATACTTCCTAATATTTTAGAAGCTTTGACTCTTCTTGAATTCTGCAGTAGGATATTGCCCAGAAACTAATCATGGATTCAGGAAAGTAACCTGAAACATGGCAGAGACTGGACCAAGAGTTAGTGGTAGACCCTTCAGTGATCTGCTGAAAATTGATTATTAGTCAAAGTCAGTGTGGGATAGAAACTCAGCTCTGAAGTTTCACTGAATTTCTCCTACAGCTTCGGGAATCAAATAAGAGCGTGTAGTTTGGAAAATGCCACAAGGTGAACACTGGGGTTCTCCTCAGTGGTAAGGGATTAAACTGTAAAGGCTCAGTCCATAGGCATCCAATGGAGAAGAAAGTACAAAAAAACGGGTTAATATAGTTTTTAGTGTTCCAAAAGCTTTAGAAGATAATAACAACAGCAACAACAAAAAAAAAACCCCAACAGCCACAGGAGCCCACTAAACCTCTGCTTAATGAATGACTGCCTCTCTCTTTTACTTCATAGAATCATAGAATCGTCTAGGTTGGAAGAGACCCTTGGGATCCTCGAGTCCAACCATCTACCCTACTCTACAAAGTTCTTCCCTACACCGTATCCCCCAACACCACATCTAAACGGCTCTTAAACACATCTAGGGATGGCGACTCAACCACCTCCCTGGGCAGCCTATTCCAACGCCCGACAACTCTTTCTGTGAAAAATTCTTTCCTAATGTTCAGTCTAAATCTACCCTGCTGGGGCTTGAAGCCATTCCCTCTCGTATTTGATCTTCAGTTGCATTAGCAGATCAAGATCTAACACCCAAAAAGACTTTCCAGTTACTAAGTTCTGTGAAGTACAAACCTCTTCAGGATGTCAAACTTCTACAGCAGTTTTCATACAATAAGTACAGCAGATCACCCAAGCTTCTAACAAACTTCTTTTGGGCATCTGCAATCATTCCCTGAAGACCAGCTTGTTTTAAATGCAAAAAGAGTGTTCTGCAGAATGCCCATGACAGTCTCCACACACATCAAGTTCATGAGGGCATGAAGCACTGAGATGTTATAGGGAAAGTACTGAAAAAACACAAGCACCAAAGACAGAAAGCCTGCCTTCCTGTAGGCATGAGGGAGAAGTGACTATTTAATTTTTTTTGAGTCCTTAGGAGCTTGCTCTCCCTAGAGATACATTTCTTGAAGGAATTAGGGATTTGTTGAATCATGTCCTATGCTCTCAGAGTCCCGACAGGTTTTTGTATCTTATTTGTTTAAAATAAACTGTTCTGCTACACTGCTATAACAAATCTCTTTCAGAATAAGGGGATTTTTATGCAAGGTTTATTGGAACTGAAATGAAGACTTAAAGTCACAACATAACAACTCATTTTCGTTCCTAGCATTATGTAATTAGAAAGCACATTTCATTTCAGTTAGTTGCCATCCATCTTTTTTCCCCCTTCTTGCCTAGCCAAAGCTGAGGAGGCAATTGGAAATAATTGGAAACATTAGTAAATAACTGCTCAAAATTAGGTTTCTTGAAAAGCTTTTAGTCTAGATTTTTCTAAAACCATGACTGCCACTGAGAGATAAAATGGGAAAACATCAGAATATAGTACTTTATTTTCTGGTTTTCAGTCAGTGGCTAAAAAGGTAGAAGCCTCTCCTCTTTATTCCTTCTTTTACATAAAACATATTCCCAGAAAGGTCTGTCTGTTAAAGGTCAGATATTCTTCTAGTTTGAAGGAAACACTAAGTCTATGTTACTGTGTCCATCATGTTAGTAATTCATGTTTATTTCCAGCCAGCTACATTTAATCTTTCATACCAGAAGTTCCCAATCTCTTCTGGTGCCTGAAACATATATTTGTTTCAGGCTGCCTTGTCCTGCCTGCCCGTAAGCAGTTACCTCTGGTGAACTCAGACTAAAGGAAAAGCGGTGAGGAAATATAGGTGCGTGATGGGAGGAAAGCAAATGATAGTTTGAAATTGCAACACAGTTGAAAGCTGGGAACAACCAGGAATAGGACGTTACAGTCTTTGTAAGGTGAAAAAAGTCGGACAGAAAAGAAAGAGGTGGGGCTTTGGCATAGGGTTTACCTGTAACTTATATCACAATACCACAGATGCACCTGCAAATCTTTTTCCTATATCTTTAAAATTTTCAAAGCTCTCCTGTCTGTCAACTCTTCACCCATGAGAAATGTGTACTTAAAAATGTGCTTATACGGCTCATCCACAGGTAGATCATTGCTTGCCTTCAATGAGTTACATACAATCGTTTGTAACTTGCATTAAAGAAGACGACAGTGGTTTCTATTAGACCTTCTCATTATGTTAACAAGTTCTGAATTTAGTGCTAGAAATACAAGGAAGTATGCGGTCACATAAATGTATCTATCTAAATACTCATGTACCCAGATATATTTAGATTTTATATAAATACAGTTTATTCCTTTCAGGCATGAGAGTGAAGGTGACACTTTCAGAGACACTTCACTGTAGTAAATACTCTGTCATAAGGCATGTAAGCACTGAAGTGACATTCAATTGTATTTTAAATGTTTTTAGTTAAAAATTTCTCTGTTAGTATATGAAAACACTACAGTTGTCTTGTAGAAATATGGCTATGATTTACTGATTCCCAATTGGTGCTGCTACTACATATTGAGCTATTCTATTTCTTCCTGTAGCAGAATTTTTTTTAATTATTATTTGCACTTGAGACTTTGAATTTGAGACTTCTTTTGTTCTATACCCTCCCTCCTTTCTCCTTTTCCATCTGCCTGATATACTGAACCAGACAAAAGCATTAGTTGATTCATTCTCATTAAGAAATTACCTGCCCCTCTCAGAGATTCCCAGAACAGAAAGACAATAAAACACAAGAACAAAGCAATGGAAAAAGACTAAAGCTAGAGCTTTCCTTCTCTTTCTGTCTATGGAAATAAAACATTTATTACAGCACTGAAAGATGACTCTGTGTTTGGGGCAGTCAAATAAAGATTGAAGCTTCTTTCCTGCTACATACACCCACATCTTCAAAGAAAAGACTTAAAGCAAAGCCTAAAAAGACAGAATTTTTCTGGCATAGCTTAGAGGCTGATACTTCAGTAGAATCAGGAAAAAGACATTCTAAAATAGAATAAAACCCTACACAAGCAAACCCTATTTTGCAGTTGGGTGAGTAGAAAAGAATTAGAAGTCAAACTGCGGGAAGGTTGGAAGGAACCAGCTGTCTGCCTGCGGCTCTGCAGAAGATTTAGTGAAATAGTGGATCATAAACAGGAGCTAACAATGTTGTACTGATAACTGCAATGGGGAGAGCAAAACTCCATCAGCTTGGGACAGATGAACTGGAAGAGTACATACAAGGTACAGCGTTTCACACTGGACATTAAGGGAAGTCCAGAGGAGAGCACAGAGAAGGTTTAGAGAAACATGGCTTGGGGAAAATGAAGGGATGAGTAACTGGGAGACAAAGTCTTCAGGTACAACTCTTTTTTGTGTCTCTGGATGGTAGACTAAGAGGAAGACTTTTGCATTGTAGCAAGAAAAGGCACTAGTATCAGTGCACTAAGCACTAGCCTATGTCGCATATGGAGCTTATTAAATCATCCCTGTTGGAAGTCTTTAATAATAGGTCTGAGCAGGAATTCATAAAATATGGCCTATGTAGCCCTGATGCTGTGACCATGTCCTGAGAAGTACAGGTGTAAGCTGCTGGGTGGATTTCTCCTAAAAAGAAAGGGCAAGTGCTGACTGGAACTGTGTCCTAATGCATGGAGGTAGGTGACCAGCAGTGCATGACTGTCTATAAGTACATCTAGGAAACAGAGGCAAACAGTAAATTAAGATAGCTGGACTGGAGAGATATCTGTCTCAAACAACATAATTACTGTTGCTGACCCTTACTGGGACAAAAGGATCAGCTCCTCAGTGGCCTTTTAACCCTGTTTTAACTAGGATTGCGTGAGTAAAATTTTTATTTTGCTCTAAACGCTGTAAAATCATAAACGTACAATAAGGTAACTATTGAACAATGGCTCTATTATAGTTGTATGTCTCCCCCAGGTGCTAATGTGGTAATTTTCTAACCAATAACAAAACCAGAAGAGGAAACCTACAGAAGAAATTGGCTAAAACACAGTGAAAGACCAGAATATGAGGTGATTGCTATTATTTTTGGTTTGTTTAGAAATGCTTCCATCTCCAGCTAAATTGGCCTGTGGCAATGTCTGCACTAAGATTATTGCTTGTGCAAACAGTTCTGCTTTATCCTTTTGCTAAACTATTATAGTGGGAGATAACAGTACAGATAGCTTTTGTGTGGGAGAAGTCTCACTGTCAGAATTGAGTCTAATTATTTACTTATCTTTCAGTCAGATAATGCTCCAAGAGTTCATACTTGTTTGATAAAACCGTAATTTGAGTTGTCACCTTGCTTGTAATCTATTAGTTATTATCTCTAATATTTGGAATCGTTTTCAGTACAAATATTCCTTAGCCTTGGATGCCTCACTCAGTAAAACATCAAAGACCTTTTAAGATTGGAAAATAACCAGGAAGTTCAGATTTCATTTCTTCTTGCTGGAAGAAAGTATCAATATGAGGCCACATTTTAGAGGATATTACAAAGCCAGCATGTCCACCACCCTCAAACGATACACCAAATATTGAAACTAATTGGAAGGAAAAAAGTACAAAAATAAAATATCCCAGACCACAGTCTCTTAATCAGATGTAAAATGCTACGTTTGAGCTCCTGACTAAATGATTCAGCTGTCAGAACTGAAAGATATCAGTACATCTGGAACCTGGCCTCCTCTTTTACAGGTCAGCCGCAGGATTTATTCTACTCACTGCTGTGTTACCGTGTTGAACATGTTCTACTCACAAAATATTGGCAAGCTTTGGCTTTGAGAAGCACTTCTGGAATTTATGCAAACACAACTTTCAGTAGCTTATGGCTCATTTCACTGGGATGGCAAAAATCATCCTACTGACCCAGAATAACTATTGAGAGATGCTCAACAAAATGAAGCATTTGAGACTTGTGCTGATAAAATTTTACATGCTGACACAATTCTACATCGATTTGACATTTTCAAAACCATGTGTTTTTTCTAGCCTGATTCTCTGAATGTTGTGCCTTTTTTAAAATATGTCTCAGTATTAATAATATTTAAAAAATAGAATGAAACTTCAGCAAAGTTATATGCACCTGAAAACACATTCTCTGTAGGAAAGTATGTATGTATGTTATAAGTTCATGAGGCCTCTGTTTTTTGTCTGTCTTCTGTATTTCCTGTTTACAAAAGTCACTTTTGCTTAATGCCTGGCAAATACAAGATCTTTCCTGCTGCCTCCCACTGAGCCTGCCAGCCTGTATAACCAGCTGCCAAGTAGGCCTAGCACCCTTATGAAAACATCTTTCCCAAAGAGAGTTTGACAAAGAATTGTGTAGTACAGAGTTTACCAGTCCCTTAAGGGATAAGATATTCTAGTGTTTGCCAAGCTAACCAAGCTACTCTTTTCCCAAACACACTTTAATAATGAAGTAAACTCAAGTTCACTGTAATCGAATTCAAAGTAAACAAGTTCTCTTGTGCTTGGAAACAGATGCTATGAAATGATACAGCAATAGCTACCTGCTGCTTTGGCTTAGCTTTAAGATGTTTCCTTTGGACTGTGAACTGAACTATCTGGATGATCTGCTCATGTGTCAGAAATGAGTCCATTTCTCAGATAATTTCCCTCTTTCTAGCATTCTCCTTCCATGTAAAAACTGCTGTTTGGAAGAAAAGTCTTCCTGTATCTATCCCGCATCTCCCTGGGGGCCTCAGGAGAGTGAATGCCTCTCTAGGGAAGAAGAGCTACTCTGACTCTTGATAAATCCAGCAAGAAAGTAGGACTCAACTGGTCTACTAATGAATTACCACTGTTGCACTAGCACCACTCGATGTGCAAAAGTTCTTTGAATGCCACTTGCTGATGAGAGGCCTAGGAAAACTTAATGCTTAGCTGTTCAGTGTTAAACCAGTCATACAACGCGTGCTTCACTCTGCCCAAGTACTAACCATTCAGACTTACTGCATAAAGTCTTCATCAACATGCCACCTGTTACAGCTTGAGAACCATGTAAAACATGTTTAGATTAGTGAAAACATTCATTACTATTGAATGAGATGTGAAGAAAATGACAAACAGTGGGGAAAGTTTATGTGTGCATTTTCTGTAATTGCAAAATTTAAAATGTGCTACCCAGGTTCATTGATTTAACAGAAAATCCTGTCCTTAGTAAGCTAATTTCAGGGTAGCCACGTGGCAGTATGTGAGAGTAAGAGACTGGTCACCTGGCACTGATATGTGAAGTGGAGAAAGATTCATATTTCAGTTCCTACTTCAGTTAGTAAAAACTGATTTGAATTCAGGACTCTCATATGTGTATCTTAACACCATGAATACAGTATGACTATTAGTTTTCTAAATAACACTTTTACACACCAAAAAAGAAGGTTTCTCACTAGAGGAGTTATATGCAGAAAATTGTCCACTATAGATCTCAGTAATATTGTGAAATTCCAAAACGGACAATTCCCACCATACCAGGTTAGACATGAGATGCTTACACTTGGTTTTCCTGGCTGGGTGTTTTAGTCTACACACAACACTTTTAAAGAGTGATGAAACAGTTGAAGAAAGAGGACCAAATGACATGATCCATGAGTAGTTTAGTTGTAATTTTATAGATCATGTTGAAAATCCAATTCTCCATTAGCAAACTTTATTTTGAAGTATAAATGCCATGAAAAGAGGCCACTTCTGAAAGGTTATATCATTTGGGAAGAAAAATTGAAAGTAATGAATTAACATTAAATGTTATGGCTTTAAACTACAGAATAGCACTTAATGCACACAACACTGGTAGTTTAATACACTTTCAATACTCTGTTACGAGAAAACAGATATGTAATTACAACCTAAATTCTAGATGTCAGCATTAGGAAATTCATAACGTTTCACAAAAAGCCTGATTTTATGTTTTTACCTTGTCTGAAGCTTTCAAAAGCACCAGTAGGATTTGGATGTCAACAAGAAATTAAAAATAAGTCTCCAAAGGAGAAAATGGACCATCCAGAAGAAAACAACAATAAATTGTGTGTCCCTTCCTCTGAAGGCAGCTGTAGCTTTTAAAATCGTTAATGGGCACTCTGGTGAAGGAATTAACCACTTATGATTAAATACAGAACAGAAGGTCAAGCTTGAATCTATCAGATATAATCTAACCAATGTTAAAAACATGACATATTCCTTATATCTCTGGTGGTGTTCAACAAAATATGGTAACATTTTTAAAAAATGCTGTTTTCGTTAGCTGTGACACAAGGATATTTTAGATTCTTTTTTGGCTCATTTCATTTTTTGTGATTTCCCAAAAGGTGTATATATTCAGCGTCATAGCAAAAGGAATGATTTATAGTCTAAATTCTTAATTTTCCAGTTCATTACCAAGTCCTCATTTAATTTAGTACCTTATTTTCCTGTGGCCAATGTATTATCCTTAGTGCTTCCAATTTTATATAAGTATACCATAATATCCACAGAGCATTAGAAAGAAATAATTATGTACCATCTTTCTGAAAAACAAATCATCACAAATAACCCACAGTTTCCTGATATAAGAAAAGAAAAAAGTTGGAAAACACACTTGATATTCATTCATCTACTAGAAAAACCTCTTTCTTTCTAAACAATTAAAATTATACATTTGGGGCTTTAAAGAATACTACATAATTTCAAAAACAATCGGAGAACATTAACTTGAAATTTTAAAAATACTTTAGGATATTTTCCATTTTCTGTTTCTTAGAGTTATATTTTGAATAGATAGAATTATATGTAGACTAACTGCTACCTTTCTGGATACATTAGCTCTCTGGTAATGTATATCACATTATAACACGTTAAACCATATGAACATACATTTCAAAGAGAGGAACTGGTAAAAGCAACTCAAATGCCAGCTGGGAAAATCTGACCTTTGGTTAATTTCTTCAGTACAGGGACAGCTCTTTGATGATGATACTATGCCAAGTAGTATTAGAAACAGGATTATGAAGAACCTAGTTGTTTAACTAATTTGTCTACTTTAATACCAACTTTCAATGTCTAGCATTACTGTCCCAAAGAGCCACATTCTGATATAGTGTAATGTGTGCACAGATGAAGAATGAACTCCATACTACAGAGCCCTATTTACTGACAGATTTGTCCCCAAATCCATCTATAAATTAACATTAGTCTTAAAATATTACTGATTTATAAGACTAGCTGCCTAACAAACACACAAGTAAAAGCCTTCAGAATTTATTAAAAAAAAAAAAAAAGCCAGATGTTTTAGTGGCTATGTTCTCTGATTAGAAAAAAAGTAATTATTTTTAGTATTTTAAGAGATTATTTAAAAAGCATATAGAGAAAGCAAAACACCAACATAGATGTAGCTGGACACAAATATAGTGGAAATGTTGCAAGATGAACAGAAAAATAGCAGATAATTAAAACATACAGAGACAAGTCTATTGAAGTGAACATGTGATTAACTAATACCATACTTTAAGAGGAAAAGAACACTAAAAATTAGGGGGAAAAAATCCCACTGAGAAAGTCTTTTGGAATCCTGCCCATAAATTAAAATCACAGGCTAATGTAAATTATCCATCTCAGCACATGCTGTAGTCAACTATCTTAGCAAAGGAAGATGATGCGTTTTCAAGGATGATCAAGGAATTGCTAATTCCCACTCCTGTTGCTTGTTATTCTTTATAATGACTCATCATGGACCCAGAATCGAAACCCCAGTTCTTCTGCAGAAGAACTGTGCAGAAACTCACTCCTTTTCTTTCATTTATCCTGTGGAAGTTCCAGCCAATTGCCTTTGCAAACCTCAGCAGTGGCTAATATGCAGCAATCTGAGAGGAAAATGATGTGGTATGCCTCCTTTTGGCTGCCTCCAAAACATACCAAATTATATGTTATGATCAATATCTTGAGTTCCATCCAGAAACCGACTAAAACTGAAGGTCGAAGAGCACAGATCTAATTTTTTCTCACTAGAGATATTAATGAGCTGAATGCTGAATGCAGCAGCAAAGCATTTTCTTTACAAATTGCATCATCGTAATCTCATCCTGAGAGCAAACAGACCTGAATAACCCTGCAGCAATGAGAAAACTCACAGTCATTTACACATTAAATACAGTACTTACAGTAGGGCTGCTTTCTGGCCATTGGAGCAAAGACCACTTCCAACTGCATTCTGTAAGGTGGAGCAGAATAGAGTTCAGCGGTCTTTGTACAGAGCACGTATGCAGTCTCCCCTAGTCCTGTGGCTACCTACATGTTGAATAAGCACAACAGCAGCCTCAGCACAGCCAAAACACACAAATGGAGCCCACTTTTGGTAATGGATTATCTCAGGAAAGCGATAACTAGTTCCCCTGTTGTGATGTCAGAGGAAACAAACTCACAGTCAAAGGCTGGTATACAGTCACATTCACAGTCAAGCAGGGCAGTTGGCTCTCCACAGCTAACTATGGAGGAGGGTGGTCATATTCATGTTCTTTAATTTTTGATAAATAGCAACGCGTTTAACTTTCTCTCATTACAGCAGTCTGCTTCCCATACCAGCATTTCTGAATTTTCATTTTAAAAAAACAGGCAAAAAATATTAAAAGCTTCAACAAATTTTCACCTCCTGTTAGTTATCATTATGTTTTTCTCCCTATGTTTTCTACTCTATGTCTTTTGACCAAAGAACTGGATCAAAATGAAATAACTACAAAATGAATCATCATGCGTGGATATAGTCTGAGGTCTTTTCTACTGCTACTGTCACACCAAACTACACAAAGCAAAATGATGACGCCATAGATTCATTGCACAGAATGTAAAAATTACATGTTAGCCAGAGAATACCTTCCACAGCACAGTATGCTACATGGAGAGCTAGCAGCTTTTCAACAGAAACACATACAGAAAACTGATTTAGGACAGCTTCATTTGCTGAAGCATCACTACTTTTTGTTTTTCCAGAGGCAATCTCCTACAGCTGAATTACAGTTGAATTAATGAATATATATGCATTTAAAATTCCTTCTGACTGAATAAAATTGGAAGACAGTCTCTGAAGTAATGTAATATAACGTGTGCTAGATCATGACAAATTAAAACATAACTAAATTGTTATTTCTCTGGCTGCAGACACTACTAAATTAACTACCATCATTACTAAATTAACTACCATCGTAACTAAATAGGAGTCTCAGCTGAGATAACTATTAAGGGACCCCTACCTGGGGCACCTTCTACATCCTCTCAAACATTATATCTAAAAGTTAAAGCCAATAAAAAGTTGGATAGTTCATATCAACTACCACCAGTTTCTTTTCTGCCTCCCCCCAATAACAAACATTTGTTTTTACTGCTGTGATAGTGAAAGGCTCTCTGCCATTTTCTTGTTTCCACCATTAATCTCTGGCCCTTGTTTCTGATCACCAGATACCAGCTTCTGCTTCCAACCAGCTACTCTATCAGCATGTCCTGTGAATTTATGGTTCATTTGTTTGAGACCTTTTCACAAAGATAAACCCCTCCAATAATTCCAGTACTGCCTGCGGTGTGTAGTGTGGAACAGCTCTATACATTCTGGCACAGCCCTCCTTAAACAGCAGAAAAAAATAATAGATCTTATTATACACAAAAGAATAATATCACATACATAAGGAGAATTTTTTTTTTAGTGTTTCCCCTTATACAATCAACATGAATTATGAAAGTAACATCAGACTCTACACCTCATAGAAGGTTTCCACTTTCTATTAATCTACACCACTTAACAGAAAATAGAAACAAAGTTTTAATGATTAAAACATCATGAACTTTGCCTTCACTGTAGGCAGTCAGATCTATCCCAAGTGTGCTAAAGTGGATTTTTCCTCTAACACATATTATTGCACATCTGAAGTTGGAACTTACTTTTAACTGGTTTAAGCACCCAGGCATGGAAAATATTGTCCATGATAACTTCATGTATTGAGAATTCACGCATTATATCACTTAAGGTCATCAGAACTTGTGTTAACTTTCATCATTTCTTCTTATTCACCAGAACCACATTATTCTCTGCTCAGACATAACAAACAATCGAGTGGTTTTTCTTGGAAAGTGGTCAAAGACAGTGTTCTGCTGAACTCGGAAGCCTTCTGCTACTACTGCTGCCCAAAGACGCACCAGCTGACGCAGAGGACTTCCAGAAGAAACATTCAATTGAGATATTAAGCTCTGTGATGGTAGATGTTTCAAGTTAAACAAACTTGAAAAAACTTACTGCACATCTGGAATTAGATCTCTTAATTATACGATGGTTATTAAAGTTATAGCAAATACTGCATGCTTGCAAAGAGAGATAAAAAGATCCAAGTATAATGCTATTATCAACATAGAGGAAAACTCTGACCATTATGGTCATTATTTGTCTCAGAAAGACTAAGACAGATCACTTATATAGAGGTCTCATGCCAAAGGTGCTATTTATCATTTTGTTTATAGGCGTCTGTCAACAAAAAATGTTTTAGGTGCCCACAATATTTTTTGAAGTTTTTTTCCGCTGTCCATCGTGCCCTGTTCTCTATTGCCTTTTACGGGCAGAGCTGCTAGATTTCCTAATTTTTTGCTTGCCTTCATTTCTTCAACATCCTCTACCTCTGTTTAACAGGCTCTCTTCTCTCAAATCCCACTTTTATTACCATTAAAGAAATAGCTAGGAAGACATCTTTCAGATTGGCTGTCAGATAATGGATTCTACATTTGAAATGTGATCTTTTAAAATATCATGTTCAAAACCTGAAATCTGATTTGTGGAGATTACTTTCAGTTGGGTTTTTTTTTTTTATATTCTTATGGAAAAAATGTGATGATCAGAATGTACAATCCTTCCTAAAATATAGCCAACTTTCCCCAAAAAAACCTGCCAACTTGAGGTTCCCCTTGAAGTCTCGGAAAGACATCCTCCTGGCTTCTGGTTCCTGCACCCCTCAAAAGATCTCTACCCATTTTGCATCCAAAAATGTGGCCTGAGGCAATTTTTCCCTGCAGTGCTCTAGGCTTAAACTATGGATTTTATGAGAATTAATAGTTGCACCTGTTTTGAGAAATCAGCACCCTAATTCAATTTCTGTCAGGAATCTGCCATTTAATTTTTTGTCATTTAGCAATTAGCAATCACATAAACTCACATTTTGGTTTCCCCACATAAACAATGCAGAAAATTACATACTTACATATTAAAATGCCATCTAGAGCACAAAGTACTATCATTATGATTACTTCTAATCAATATGAATAAAATAAAATATTAGCCTTTAAATTTTGTTGTCTTATCACTTGGTAAGTAAGCTGGGCTACATAGTTAGCAATCAATGTCATAGAGAGTATCCCAACGTTGACTATGAGCTTGACAGAACAAAACACTGACTAGTCCTAGAGAGTAGAGGGGAGAAAGAGCAAAGAATTAACAGAAAGTGTCACTCTGTTCCCTCTTCTATTGTCACAAGTTGAATCATATTTGCTGCTTGTACAGACCAGGGGAAATTCCTTTCCCTCCCACACAAGCAATGGAAGCAGAAGTGGAATTATGACTCATTGGGTGACTCAAAGGAGTAACCTGGGACGCCAGAGGTGCTGCTGGTGGTACTGCTAGTGTGGGAGAAATTACCCACTTGCACAGTGTTCTGCCTGAAGACATAATAAAATCTGTATGCACCACACCACAGTTTCACCCATATCCATTTTGCCCATGCTAAGTATCTTTTTTCTTTGTTGGGTTTTTTTTTGTTGTTGTTGTTTTTTTTTTTTGGAAAAAGAGAGAGAAGGAGTTTCAAATGGAAGGGAAATGAATTGAAGTCAGCAGTTCACAGTAACACAAAAACCAATTCCCACTGCATGATTGCATGTGTTATTCTGGCACTGCTTATCATGCATTACAAAATTTGCAATAAAAATTGTGAGTGGGTAAATGAAAAATTGATACAGCACCTAATAGATATCATAAAGTTTAGGTCCTTTTTTCAAGATTATTTTTCTCTGAATGCTGTCAGTGATATTTCTCAGCTCATCAGACAAACTGAACATCTGCTCTTTGAAGTGTAAAGGCAACTGCAGGGACTGAGGAATATTTTGCTCACAACCCTTTTCTGTAATGTATCTTGGACATAATGTTTAAACAACACTAAAACATAGCATACTGTGTGGATTACCACTTGATTTACACAGCATTGTACATTACACAGAGGTGTTAGATTTCAAAAGGCTAACAAAATATGAATAGATGTAACATATTTAGGATGTAAGTAGAATTGCTTGATATGAGCAATTTAATTTATATACTTTTCTATCTATCCTGTAAGACTGAGAACTTGCTATTGAGTATAGAATAGTGTTTCTTTAACACTTAGAGCCAAATCCTGCATCTCCTGAAGTCAAGTTAAAGTTCCTGCAAAGAGATAAGAGCAGTTTGAAATTTAGAACTTGAACAACCAGCTACAGCAGATGAATAAATGTGACAATTATAAGGCAGTAACGGTCACTAAGTGTTTAAGCCGGTAGTATTCACTGCTGTTGCAAACTCCAAAAGTACCATGAAGTATGTTGTAAATCAAGTACTTAGTTTCCAATGTAAGATATACATTGAAAGAAACTTTGTCTACAATTCTTGGAAAGAACTCTATTCCAGTTTTACACACATAAATAGAGAAAAAAAAATTGAATCAATCAAGTAGGCCTGAATTTGCAGTGTGCAATACCTGGGCTCAGATCTGTTCCTAGCACAGGAGGGGAGAAAACAAAACCAAAACAAAAACCCACCTTGCTAAATGCACACTGAAGATACCTAGTGTGAGTATATGGGATTACTTCGATTTCCCTGAATTTTTAAACTAAGTCTAATTTATTGCATAACTAATATATACCATTGTCTAAGTAGAATAATGCTTATAACAAATCATAATACATCACAAAAGCCTGGTAACAAATATCGATAACTTCATTTTCTTCCAACCCATCCCCACAGCAGGTTTTAAAGTCAGCAAAATGGGTACCCAACAGCAGGTACTCAGCAAACAATGACTTAGGAGTATTGGCCAAATCAGGGAAGAGAAGATTCCGCACACAAGGACAGACACTGCCCTTTCTCTTTTAATATCAGAACTGTAGTTAAACTGTCTTCAGTATTTTCTAATATTTCTACTTTCTAAAGCAAGAACCAACGGCATTTGCAACATACATTGTAGCAGAGCTCCCATTCTCTAAGGTGGCTGACTTCATTCCCTTTTTGTCAGGCAGTACAAAAAAGTGAAGACAAAACCTCAAACCCCTAAATAATGTCTGTCACAGAGGCCCATTTCTTTTTTCTTCCACAGCCATAGACAGACATACACACTAGAAAGCTCTGTTAAAGGGTTTTAATTATTACTATTATTCTGTGCTCCTTCAGAGTTGTGTCTTTGGGATTCTTGGACTAAGAGTGGAGAAATCACAACAGAAGTGTGCAGTAGAGATCATAAAAAAGTATTTGATTAAGTTAGCTCATTTTACGCACTAAGAAAACAGAACTTCTTTCTGGATTTTAATCTAGCTTTAATCATTTTGATTAATTTGGAATTGATGGTTTTTATAGTGGATGTTCTTTTCTCTCATGCTACACTTTTCTTCCATTTAAATAGTCCTTTACAGAGCATAACGATCATGTTAAGTTCTGTCTTTATGACTGTATGTCTTGTTTTAGCAGTACCTCTGAGGCAATTATTGTCTAAAGTCAAAAGAATCTAAAAAGAACTTTTCTGTTTCAGGCATCTCAACTAGTTTTATTTTATTTAGTCATTATATCTCCCATTTCTAGATAATGGGAGCTCCTACAAAATTGGCAACTCCAATGACAATTTTATACAAAGCTTTTTCTTTCTCACTTCTGCTATAACTGAATGTAGTTTTGATGAGAAAGGTATTTCCACTAATATTGCCTGTCAGAAAGCTTGATGCATATAATAGAATTACTTGAATTACTACTGCAGGACTTAATAGTTTATATGGCTGAGGACCATTTTCATTTCAGTCTTTCAGCTACTTTTTTTGAAGCAACAACAATAACCACCCTATCTGAATTGCACTATAGGACAGCATAAGCTTTGTTTTTGCAGAATATGTAAATATATAGCTTGGACACTTGCCAGCAAATGAGGCATGCTACAGTGTTAAAGCTTACTCAAGTAATTTGATAGACACTTATGACTGCAGTGGGTTTTCAAGCAGGATGTGAATGCTTACTTTAGTCTTCAGCTGAACAAGTGTAATATCCCCTCTGCCTTCCTGACTCCATTTCCTTCCTGGTCCTGTGTTCACCCTCCCCCACCCTACCTCACCCCCCCTTCCTGACACCTGCAATTAAAATAATCAGATAATATGCAACATTTTATGTCTGTAAGGCTTCCATTGCTATTTCTGACTGTGATTTGTAGTCCATTTCTACACTGGAGAGTGAGAAGAGTTTAGGAACCAAAGAAAAATTATTCCAGAGGAGTATTTAGTACTTCAGTGGGATATTGGACAAGACACGCATTAGATACCGCAAGTACTTTAGGACTGTAAATATCTCCAATAGCACCTAGAACAATGTCATTGCAGAGATTTAGAGAGAGTCATTCTGGGTTTACATGGTTCCAGCTTGTTAGCACAGTTTGTTTAGGTAAGAATCTGTAACTGATGAAATCTATCTCCACACACATACAAATTTTTGCGGCTACGAATAGCCCAAGATCTCCTGTTGTAAGATTCCCCCAACACACACACACTCACCCTGATGTTACGGTGCTTATTTCTTTGTAGCTTTTTTTTTTCTTATATGACACATTGGAAAGATGTCTCATTGAAAACAACAAAGCACTTAATCTTTTATCCATATTCTGTCTATCAGTTTTCATTAGAGAATCCCTTCATTTAAGGATAAAAGGGAACTGCTTGAAAGTGCTGAGTTTAGTTTATAGCATTGTTAGGTTGCTTTTGTCTGGTGCCTGTCTTATGCTAGGAACCGAACACATCCATCCTCTCCAAATCTATAGCCAAGTTTGAGGCTTTCCGCTTTCAGAACAACACTGGTGTATCACAAACCCACAGAACTTCTATGCTGATACAAAAGAAGCAAGCGTCAATGAAGCACTCAACAGCAGCTGCAATTTACTGAAAAACCTTTACATTTTAGCCTACATCAACATCTCTGTACAACAATTTAAATATTTTATTTTTACTACAGATGACACCCTCTGGTTCTGAATATTGTCTTGACTCTTGCCATTTGTTAATGGGACAGCAATGGCAATGTGGAAAGTTTCCATCACTTAAATCCAAATGGTAAACCAAGGCGAGAACCAGGGCATTTTTATTTTTAAAAAACAGCCTATTAAAAATGTATTTATTTCCCAAGTATTGTTTTATCCAATTTTTTCCAGTGTTAACTCTTTGATAGGATATATGATGAGGTGTCATTTCAGGGACATGGAGCTCACTGATACAGATCTTCAAGAATATGTATTTTACACTAATTATGCAAGTTGGGAAACATTTTTACCAACATTTTGAATTTGACTAAAAAAATTTTCCATGAATCACGAAATTTTAAAAATATTTTCTATGAAAAATTTTGTAAAATCAAAAGGACAAGAATAAAAATTCAGAAAAAAAAATTAGTCAAATTAAAATTATGTTGATTCAGAGAGAATCAATTCTCATATTAATATTTTTTTTTTAATTTATGACTCATAGAGATTGTTATTCTAAGTTATTTCAAGGAGAAATAGGAGAAAACAGCCCTCAGGTTATACACCTCCTGGTGCAAATAATTTAAGCTTTTTTGATAATCAAACATTTGTTCAAATAGAAACTTTAAAAGAATTTTCAAAAATGAAATTGTTTCATGTTTATTTCTTTGAATTTTATCTGATAACTGGCCTTGAAAACTAGCAGTAGGTGTCAGCATTTTCGTTTTGGTGCAGTGGTCTGTATCTAGAAATTCCGCGATGACAGCATGCAGCTGGGAAAGACATCTTTTCATAAGAAAATGTAAACCAGGACTATATTACAAATTTTCACATGGAATGATATATCTGAAACCAAGGAAATGTACTCATTGATTCTCAGTATAAATTACATTCTCAAAATCAAGATTCAGATAATATGGCTTTTACATAACATTGACTGTATAAGAAAAAAAGAAACTTCTGACCAAAGAAAGCTTGAGAAAGAGGAGGACAGAGGGAAATACCTGCCTTGGTCTTCCAACAAGATAATGGATTCTTACTCTGCAGAAGTGCTGAATGTGTGAAATCCTAGTGCTACAAAAGTCAATGAGGGAAAACTGTCACAGACTTCAGTGAATTTAAAGTTTAATCCTAGGATTTCCTGCCCTGTGACGTTTTCAGTGTGTTAAAGTACTGGGATAGAAAACTGTTCCTAAGAAAAGCTAGAATAAAAGAATCAATTGAAAACCATATCCAGAGAATGCTCCTGTCTTCTGCTTTATCTCCAGAGGTGCTGAACAAAAAAAAACAGAAGAAATAATTACAAGACAGAGGGGAATTCTCTTTCAATATTCAGCTCTGTTTTTTCTTAAAAATTTCCAAAACTTTAAACCATAAGAAAGAGAGAAAGTACATCACTAAACTGTACTTTTATAGGTTTAATCAACCAAATCAAAATACTTTGTTGAAATCAAGATTGTTTTTGTGCACCAGTGTCATATTAATCTGCCACCTGTAGGCTCCGATGCCCACAGTTTTAATCTTCACTTAGGGCACAATGACAAATTGTGGCTTTCTTCCAAAGTATTGATAGGCTGGGACAGGTATACTTGAGTCAAATATCCTTCCATTTGTGGCAAAATAGGCACATGAACCAACATGAACCAATGACAGCACAACGCAAATGAAGTGGTTTGCTGCTCAGTGTTAAATGGAACAAAGCATTTGATTTCAGAAAAAAAAGAACATATATATTTTTCAATGTTTTTCCTAGGGAAAAGTAAGCATTAATTAAATGCTCTAGGAAAACATTTCAGCGTTACAGCACCAAGGTTTCTTGAATTTTCTATTTCATTGAAGATATGGATGTCTGGATTTTTTGACCAATGGGAGAGTGGAAAAACTTTTAGAACAGGAGTATTTCCAGTGAAGTGGAAATGTTTAATTATTTCTTCACAAAAAATGTTTTACCCATTCTGAGAGACTGGTAATTTTTTTTTGACCATCTGTCTCAAACAACCAAGCAGATACCTGTGAGCAGTGGAAGCAGGGTGGAATCAAGGCTCACTGAGCATGCTCCTAACAGGGGTCAAACACCAGTCAGATATGTTAGGGGGGATACCAGCAAGATACCCCCAAGAACTTTTGAGAACACCTTACATGGCGGGTGCAAGTCACATGCAAGGGTTCCCTAACATAATCCCCCAGCGGGAGCTTCCCAAACACCTGGGCTAGGACAAAAAGAGGTGATACCAGCTCTAGGTGTGCACTCACCACCAGAGGAACCAGCGCACTACCACTGAGACTCATCGCTGGATTTCTCTCTCCCTCCCTCCTTTCCTTCTCTTTTCCATTTCCTTCCTTCCTCTTACCTTGTTGAAAGTTGTTACACTTTTTATTTGAAATATCTGCTACACCAAAATTAGCTGTGTATGAATTCTAAGTCAAACATTGAATAAAACATATTTTGACCATTTAGGAGCCACTGTTGTGACTCCCACCCCAGGACTCACTGAGCAAAATGGAGTGTTAAAATTCTCTGTCCCTCCTGATTCATTGTCGTGACTCCCAGGTACTGCTCAGACATCTAAAAGATCACCTCCTCCGAGCTCACCGAGTGGGACAGGACACCCATATTATGATATTCTTCAAGATTTACTTTTTATTCCAGTGAAATATGAGTAGATGACACTGAGAAATTTGATTTCTTTTCCTGTCAGGTAATCCTGGTCAGAAGGGAGGCACAATGTTAATCTAAACACAAATGAAGAAGTTGATGTGATACTCCTGAAGAGGATTTTCCACATCTGATTGCCTTAAATTGTTTTCAAGAAAGCAACTTTAGTCATTTAGTGCTTTTATTTTTTGCAGACATCTCTTTCTAATCTGAATATGACACTAATCTACTAATCTCTGATAACTTTTTCATCTCCTTTGTAGTAAAAACAACAACGATGTAGGCTATTGCCTTTGAATCTGAAATAAGTTTATTTCTGAAATTGACTATTTTTTTGAAAGAACTATACTTCACTGAAATTTTACTACTCTGTAGAAATTTCATCTTCATAAAACACAGGTTGGCCTGTGCCCTATTGAGCTATCTAAATCCAAAGAAATAATCCTGAAATACATTTCATTCACTACCCTATAGTTGAAAAGATTTTCAGATGATATATAATGTAAAGTACACACGATCTTTATAATTATATAAATACAATCTATAGATTGTATCTACACATATTTGAGTGTGCATATAGCTCCAACAGTTCCCTTTCCCAACTACCCCTAGGAATTTCACACAGGCCTTAGACAACCAAAAGATGTCTAGTATTGTAGCTGAGGAAGCCGAGTAAATTAATATAGATATACTGGAAGAGAAAGGGCATTGAGCCATTGTACTTAAGATCAATAACACAGCCAAATATAATTTAAATAAGACCATTATTAAAATACAGCTCACAGTTCTAGTATCTGTTCCCGATACTATACATTTTCTAAAACACACAAATACAGAATTCGCTTTCAGCAGAATATTATCAAAAATGTCTTAGAGAACCCTTTGCAATTCTTGCAATTTGTTTTTCTGTGTAAAATAGAAGCAAGATGCACTTTTTGTTGCTTCATCTAAGCTTCATTTTATCCATTATTATTGATGTAAGTCATCTAAAATGCTCATAATGAATAAATTAATAGAGACAAAATATTTCATCTTTTTATTGCAAGAAGCAGTGAAATGGGGTGTTTTCCTTTCTATTTATTTTAGAATTAAGAAAGAATACTACTCCAATATAGAAAGATCAATAAGGATGTAGAATGATGTCACATATATGAAGTCTATAGTTTACTATTTAATCACATGGCACAAACTAAGCTAGTATATGGATATTCTTGTATTGTGTTATACAGATGTTACCGGGGTAGCTAAAAGGATTTAGAAAAATCACAGTATTGCTAATTTGGACATAACCATTAAACACTATGGCTTTATTACTATGGTTTAATAGCCAGACAATAGCCAGGATTGATGATATTGATTAGGAAGAAGGAGTTTTTTCTCTGCTTTTTTATTAACACAATGGGTTTTGGTCAAACTGCACTTGCTTTCGAAGTAAAATACATCAAACCTCTCTCTATATAGAGGGAGATAATATCTGGCAGTTAGTAAAAGACAAACAAAAAGAACATAAGAGAGAGTGTAACATAGCAGAGAGAAAGGACATAGATCAGGCCAAGGAGAAAATAAAAGTAGAAGGAGAACAAGGGGGGAAGAAGGTGGGTGGGGTGGGGAAGAGACAGAAAAAACACCAACATAAATTTATATTTTGAGGACCACCTCCACAGACCAGAGAACTACAAATGTGCTTTTATGTTTAAGAGGTCAGATTAGTCTTGTCATCATTCTAAAAACTCAGAAAGCATAATTCAAAAAATGACTGGCTAGAGACCTGGCTTGCATATCATCTCTACTCTTTCACTGCCGTACTCCAAAAAGATTTTCTAAGAGGGTGAGAAGCAGCTCTCTTCTCTGTGTGACAGATAAACCCTTTGCTTTTCTTGCATAGCATAGAAAAGCAGCAGCCTGTTTTACAAACATGTCATTTGTGAGGGGTAGAGTTGAACTGCATAATAAGCCCATCAAGATCACTGGAATGCTAGTTAAAACCTGAAAACCAAACGTGCATTCCTTACACCATTGTAGAAATTGATCCAACTCTTGACAGAAAACATTCTTCCTGAAATATATTTCATGTCTCATGCTGAATTATGTCAGAGATTGCTTCAACTCTTCTCCCACAGTATAATCTGACCCTTTGCCAATGTGCTCAAACAAATCATGCCACCCATCAGGTTAGAGGACATATTATTACAGGTGTATGGTGCAATCTATTCAGTCTGAATATACAGCAGCTAGAAACTCCTGTCTTTTTGTTATTTTGAAAAGTTAAACAAGGCTTCAATACACCTGAAGCTATGTGCAGGTTCCTTACTGGCCTTTCACAAGGAGGGCAACTGTGCTGCCAGTGTGTTTATTCTGTTTATTACAAAAGACTAAGCAGCTTAGATTGAACTGAACAAGGGAAATCAATATTGCAGACAGCTAAGGAGGTTTAATTTTGTTCTGTTTTTATGACGTGGAAATTACAAGTCAAAATACTTTTGTACATACATTCCCCCAGTTGATATATCTGCAAAGAGTGCCATACCATATGGCCATCAACAGCACACTAGCAGATCTGGCCAAGGACACTTGGGCATGGCCAAATTTATCCAGCAGTTTTGTAAGGATCGTCCTAAGGACATCTCAAGTCTGCACAGTATGAAACATTTTTCTTTTTTTTTTTTTTTTTTTAATGGAGGGCAGGAACAGGGAGAATGATAAAGCAAATATTAGGTAGAATAAATATTTATCATCTTAAGTTTTGCAGAACAGCATAAATGATCTATTTAGAAGAAAGCAAAAGAAGGGGAAGAAAGGACACAGAATGAGAGAGAGAGAGAACAGAGAAAAAGATGGAGATGATCCAATAACAGAAATATTTTCAGGACTTACAGAATGTTTAATAAGAGCATGTTGCAATTTACATTGAGAAGTGGAAAATTCAATACAGTTTACACCTCCCAGAATTCTGGAGCTGCCAGCTCAGAAGGAATAGAGCACATAAATAATGTATTTCCTGTTATTCTTGGTCTGCAGCTGATCTCCTACCGAGCACTAAGAAAGAGTTTCAGATCCCTAGGAGACAGCTGGTGCTGTCTAGCATGTTTGACTGATTTTGTGAGCAGAGCATGAAAGACATAAAAGGCAAAATGAGAATCTAAAACTACAGATGTATTTTCTCCTAAAAGAAAACTTGGAAGGTTACAGAGTTGTACAAGAAGGCACAATTAAGAATAACCTGTTATAAAGAATCATATTATTTGCAAATGAAAAGTCTCAAGTGGATTGGATGGAAGTCCAAATGCATGCCTTTTTCTCTGCAGAAAAACAGGCTCGTATTCTTGAGCTCATATTCTTCTTCGACACAAATGCCAGGAAGCTAATGACTGTAAAAGATTTAGATCACTTGACACTGCGGACATCAAATGTGGTGACATTTAGGATTCATCTGCAGTTTTGGAAAACTGAAGTTCAACTGCTCTTCAACACAATTTGCATGGAATAAAGGTTTTCAAGCATTAGGTAGGTTTTCTGCAGCATATACTGAACTCATGGGTTTGCTCATTTCAAAGAGCTAGTCAAACTGGAATTTGTAAATCCCATTCCTGTTCTCCAGCAAGCAGGCCAGCTGGAGGAAAAAACACTCCTCCAGCTGCTTTCTCATCCCTCTGCAGACCATTTATTCCCCTTGTAGCAGAATTCCTCTCCCGAAGCAAAATAAACATCTTAAGCCAGAAGTTTACAGTAGACAGGCATGCATCTGATTTTTCCTAATTACAAAGACAGGCCACCAACTGACAATCGTGATAGTGTCCAAATAGAAACAAGTGGGCTGAATGTGTGCCTTTTCTCACAGGCTTCCTTAATTTGACCTGGTAAGATGGCTAGAGATTAATGCTGAATTATGACTCTTCAGTCATCATTCATAAACTGTAAAAGCCAACATGCACAAAGATGAGCTTCCTGTAAGGATGTTTAGAAATGAAGTTCCTTTCTCACAATAATTCCCTTTCCGACCAGCACATGACTTCTCCAAGACATGAGGAAAGAAACTTTTTTAACCCTCACCACAGATGTGGAGCACAGACCAACAAGTCTCTTGGTCCTGACTCTCCTTCTGCAAGGTCAGCAGCATACTTTGCAAATCATGGCATGTTTGGGAAAGGGTGGTTGTGCCAAGAAACTGAACAGAACTTGTGTATTTCATGTATCAGAAAAACTTGGGGGGCGAGGGGAGTGGCTGAAGTGGGTGTCTTTTTAACCTTCCTTTTCTCAGCCTGTTAAGCAGCATGGCATAACCTGAGGCAAAGATGATAATGAGAAGTTTCTTGGGTCTGATAAATAAACCCCTTTCAGATATGAGGCTTCAATAATAATTTATTTTACAGGGATTCAGTAAGATGATAAAGAAATTAACTCAACTGACAGGTTCCAAAGATAAACCCATTGTAATTATGTCACTAACCACAGAAGTTCCAGAAGTCTCAAATAACCTCTTTGTAACAGCTGATTTGGCAGAAACCCCTCAAAACATGTTCCAGCTTGAAAAGTAATTTCAAGAACTCAAGAAAACGCAACAGAAAACTGCTGCTTCTATTCAGCCCTGAATAGAACTAAAATGTATAAATCGTGGTTCATGAAAGAAATATGGGGAGGAGAATTTCACAGCACCACAGATTATGAATCCTGGGCAGATAACCTTCAAAAGATGCACACATCACTATCACAGTGAGAAAATTCCAATGAAAAGCAATTTCACACTCCTTATAGGCCACTGTAATCAGTCAGAAAATGAACTAACATAGCCCAGAGCACAAGGTACTATCAAACAGGGTCTTGATCCAGTGAAGCACTTAATCTTATGCTTAATATTAAGCACCTGAGCTATTCCATTAAGTCACATATATGTGCAAATTAAATTTGGCCTAGCACTAAAAATAACTGAAATAATTTCTAGCAAGTTATCTATTTATTGCATTCAGCATTTTGTTCTGTTCACAGGTTGCCCATATTTTTCAAACTATCCTAAACTATATAGCACTATATCTGCATATTTCTGTCTCTAGTGCTTGGTCTGAACCCCATTCACAGTTCATGAAGTTCATAGTTGTTATGAAAATGTTGATCCATCATACATTATTTACAAATAATGAGGCATACCTTCTTTTCAATGACAAGTTTTGAGTATAGCTTTTAGAATAAAGTTTCTGTTTTGCATATGTTAACAAGATCAAAATTCTGCAAAAAAAAAATCCCTTACTTATTATACATATTTATGAAAAGTGGCATAAATGCAATCAAAGCATAATACTTTTCTTTTATCTGGGCAGCTAGTCAGATTTTTTTTTTTCAAATAATTTTCACAATGCTGTACATATGTTATCAGTTAATGCATTGAAAACGAAACAGGTTTCAGAGACAAATTGAAAAGAAATGCTCTTTCATCTGCAAGACAGTCCCAAAACAACAGAACAACAAAGAAATACTGACAACTGAGCAGGAAATAAAACTTAGAAGCCTAAGAACAAACTACATTTTCAATATAGCTAGATAAAATGCCAGAAGTTTGAAATATGGATAGGAGGATAAATAAGATTAGACAGTCACAGGATTGGCTTGAGAACCATTGAGCTTTAATCAGTAACTTGTAACATGTGCAGAAGTAAGACAAGTAACTTTCAGATAAAATAGTGTTATAGTACAGAGAGGTCAACCTTCCTCTATATAGAGTTAGATTAGGCCATTTTGATTCAATGTAAGGTGATTCAAGTCTTCTGAACAATTCAATTTTGCTGCTCCAAGGGGCAGGGCCTTGACCAAGGGAAAGGTAAAATGAGAGCAGAAGTGACAGAGGGGAAGGGAAGACGAGCCCAGAAAAGCAGGACTGTGGCAGGGTGGGAAGGGAGGAGTGTTCTTAGCAGTGATGCACCTGAACAAGAATACCACCTAGCACTATTGCAAATGATTCAGTATTACATTGCTACATAAAATTTTGGCAGGACACCTACTGGGAATGAATTACATCTGTAAAATTATGCTATTAAAGTGTCACCATTTGCATTCAAATTTACTCTATCACTGGATCTGTTACTTCTAATAACACAATTTCATATTTAGCTATATGCATTTAATGTATGTACTAAAATGGTGAATAATACCAACATATATTTTTCCTATTTATCTTCTACTACCTCATAATACCTTTCCAAAAATGGCATTTTAAATGATGCACAACTAAATGAGGTTGCAGATTGCTGTTCCCTTCCAAATTGAGGTTCAGAGCTTATACATATTATGAATTAACTAAAACATTACCTTTCCAGATGAAATACAACAAAAAAGATGTCTTGAATACAGAGGGAAAACCAAATCGGTTACAGCTGTTGTAATCAATTTCCATTTGCAGTGGGATTACAAAGCATTATTTAAGTGACTGCAGCACACATCAATTTCAAGGATGGGAACTAAGAGTCTCTTTCAGCAGAGTACTCGGGGAAGTATTTCTCTTCATGCTTGCCAAGTTTGTTAAATGTGGACGTACATGTAAACTCCAATGACATTATCATTTCTCACTTGTCCATGGTCTCATGCTCCCATAGAAGACAGTAAGAAAAATCTTTCGGATTAATCAAAATGGTATCAAACTGAATATAGCCATTCCCCTACAGGTTTGCTTTGGGCATACTTGATCTAACTGAAAAGACTTTTGGACAGAGAAAACCCCCTCATCTTTTTCATTTGTATTAATTCTTTTCTTAAAGTGATTCAACATTAAAGCCTTTTAGAACTATGAATATTAGAAAATATGTATTTTTTTTTAAATAACTGAGGTAAAGAGATGACTTTTCATTGTCGCCTCCAGGAAAGTTTCACCAGAGACTGTATTAAACTCTAAAGTTACCAAAAAACCTTTTTTTCCTTTTCATGCAAGAGACAATGGCACATTGGTGCATCTGCATGCTTGTGTTACTGTTTTAAAAATAATAAAAGACATATTTGCATGCTAAGATAGGGATTGCTTCTCCCTCCTCTGACATAAACCTGCAGTCCATTTCACTTTTAACGAGTGATGAAATAATTTTTTATTGCTAGCAATAGTGCCACTTCACTCCTTTAGCTTATTACATCTCGGTGCTGCTGGTTGCAGATGGAGTGACAGACAACTTTCACAATTTAATTTAGTAATGAACTATCTGCTTCATTTTTATACTGTTTGAGTGTCAGAATTTTTCTTCTGCCTAATTCAGCACCCTCAGAATGCTCCACAGAGACTCAGAAAATGGAACTTATATATGAATACTATAAAGATTCTTAGATTTTTAAGTGTTCATCCTTAAAATGGATTGGATTAGCCTTCATGACCCAACATTTTGGCAATCAACATCACGTGGAGACATTTAGTTGCTTTCTCCAAAACCAAAAGACTTTGGCAGCCAACTCCAGACAATCAATAATCAAGAGATTAGCATTATATTGCCCACAAATAAGATTTTATTTATTTTACTGCACACTGCATACTTATAAACCTTATCTTAAAAAAATCCATAGGGAAGAAGGATTTGTATGAGAAAAAAAATATCTCAGTTTACAGCAAAACAAACCAGAATGATCATCACCTAATAATTTAAAAGATGTTCTACTGCAAATGAATGTTTACATCTGACAGTAGTGCACATGCACTGATACTGAACATGAAAAATGCCCACTTTCAAGGGTTTACCAAAAAGCCCCCTCACTCCAAGTCCAAAATATCATCCATTTAAACTGTATGTTTGTAGCTGACAACAGAGTGCACTTACTGGACTCTGTAGGGGAGGACTTATGTTAACTTTCACTATATTCTTCAGAAGGACCAGAACTATATGCAATAGGGGCAGCCCTTTCAGTCTAGGTCAAAATCAAATTCAGGAAAATAATATTTTGGGCAATTTATCCTGCCCATTTTGTGAGTAACCATTAAAGAAATGTTACTTCTATCTAAAATATTGTTGCTATTCAAGGATAAAGTGACAATACTTCACGGAAAGAGGTAAAAATCTGAGAGGCATCGGAATCTGGATACTCATCCCAATAGTTAGACCCAGGTCTTGTCAATATTGTACTGCTGTCAGTTGCTCTCATCCATTTTTTCTTGGCCAGACAAAATAATATCCTTCAGTTGCAAAACCTCACTAATTTTTCTGAATACCTGCTGTAGGCACTTTTTCTGAACAGATACACAAATGGCCATGGTACAAAACATGACCATTGGCTAGTTGATAATAAGAATGAATATAGCCACAGTGCTAATTAGTATCTGCAGACTGGTCTCACTTCTAATCCAACTTCTGGTTTAAACATATTTAAACCTTAGATCTATTCCTTACAGAATGATTTTAATTTGGAGGCTGACCATTGCACAGACTTCACCTCTTCTCATGAACTTTAACCTCCTGTGACAAAACTGAGCACAATTGCTGGCAGAATGGTTTCTGTGAAGAATTCTTGAGATTAACACAGATGAGATTTTGCTGGATGACTTGATTACAGAAGGGTGTGAAGAAATTTCTTGGCTAGGGTTTTAAAACGTACTGAGTATGCCTAATCTCCTTTTTTTTTATCTATGTGTAATGGAAGCAGAGTTGGGCCAGTTATGAACTGTCTTGAAGTAATCAAGTCTTTAAAAAGAAAGTTAGCAATAGAATTCTCAGTCAACAGGTCAGATAAGTGGAGCACTTACAATCACAGCAAGAGACCTACAGACTGTTAAGCAACAGTTGAAACATGAAAGAGGAAATCTAAAGATTCAGAGGAGCCTGCGAGATCTCCTTTACCACTGATTTTTGCTGCCAAGACAATGGGATCAGAGCAGCAGCTTCAGAAAAACTGTTACACGCAATAATCATGGATATCCTGGAAAAAGAAAAGGAATAAGCAAGAAACCATTTGCTGAACTCCACTCTGAATTTGTCTCTGAACATGAAGAGGCAGAGAAATCTCCTCTACAACTGACAAAGGCCAGACAAAGGAATGATCTTAACAGGTAGGTGAGGAGGGGCTTGGAAACATTTTTGGATTTCTCCGGTCCTTACACTATTAGCACCTAAAGGAGAGATTCGCCACAACGTTTTCATGCTGAATTGCCTTGCAGAAACACAAGAGAAATGAAAAAGAAATGAATAAACAGAACAACTGTTCAACTAGTTACTGATTGACATCTTTTCTCATTTCTACAGTTTCAGTTTCTTCTTAACACCTGAATGGAGTCTAGCCCAAATTCTAAAAATCTTTCACATAGCACCAAGAGGCCACACTTGAGTATATTGCTATGCTGACCCTGTGATATGAGATTAATAGTTTGTAAAAAAGTAGTTTTTTCCAAATTTTGAAAACCAGACAGAAAAACTCTTGATCCATAGAATCATACATTTTAAAAAACAAACCAACAAACAAAGAACAAAACAAAACAAAACAAAAGCAGGAAAATTACATACAAAACTAAAATTCAATATTAAAGACACAGAAGTCCACTATGAGGAAAAGGGATAATAAATTCTAAGGTGATTATTAGCTTCTTATTAATAAAACACCCCAAAAAGGAAGGGAAAATAATGTTCTAGAATTATACTGGAAATTTTTGGAGCATGCTAAAAAAAAACTTTGCATGTATTGAAAGCAATGTGAAGGTCCCATTATCGCTATGTAGACTTACTAGTTTAGGAATAAAGAAAGGCTTTCCAGTGCAACATTTTTATATAATATCTTATATGTTATAATATAACGTGTTTCATCTGAAACTTTACTATCAAGGTCTTGGGTTGTTGTTTTTAACTAAAACTCAACGAACTTATTGGACAAATTTTCACAACCTGCCTGGAACTCTTCATGAAATCTCAGTTGTACAGGGAAATTAGAGCAAGCCAGATGTGCAACTGCTCAAAAAACAGTGTGGAGACAAATAAAAAAAGATGTAATTATTTCTTATTCAGCATTCTCATCATTAAACTTCCTCATAAAAAAATCTCCCTGTCTAAGAATACAAAAGGAACCCAAGTAACATACAGTCTGGAGAAAGGACCCTTAGAACAATATGTTGGATCACTCTCTATAGTTTATAACCTTTTTCTGTGCTGATTCAGCGAAGGAATCTGAGCAATTTGAGAATTAACTCTGGAAGATAAACAAAGGTTTTTTCTGTATGAAAGTGTAAGCAACATTTTGAATGGATCGGCATTCCTGTGTCATTGCTTCCCAGGGATTCTCAGGCTACTTTGTAAGTTGGGCTGAATTTCCCCATCCTTTTGTCAAAGAAACAAAAAAAAGGGAGAAAAGAAAAAAGTAAACGTAGTTGATATTTTTCATTGATGTCAACTTCTGATAGCAGTTGTCATAGCTAGTATATTTAGCAATCCAGATGTTTAAATACTATATTTCAAGACATTAAAAATTACTATTTTTCATGTTAAACTTGAGAGGGGGTTACTTCTCTTTTTTCATTCTAGGGTGTTGGTTTTTCCTTTATGGTTTAGTATCATTTTATAATTTTTTTTTAAATAAAAGTGATTTCCTTTCTTTTCTATGAAAAATAAAATTATCAAAATAATTAGCTAATTCTACAAGCTAGTTGTTGACAAGTAAAGATGCTAAGACTCACAATAAAATCAAGACATTCAATAGTAAAATTGCTATTCAAAAGATTCTTACATGAATATGTCTTTGAAAGCAGTAAATACAGTTTTCTCAGATGAATAAGGTTTTCCAGTTATATTATTTTTGATCTCTGATTTATCCTTCCAGAAAGTTTTCATAATTTCATTGAAAATTATACCCTTTGATAAAATGCTTCAATAGCTTATAGCAACGTTTGCAAGTTCTATTTAATTCTCTGATTTCTTCATAGCAATTGCTGCTGAGGTAAATTACATTTCTGCAGAACTGCACAGGCTTAATCTTTAAAATCTTTAAGCTTTTTTAATAATGTTATACTTAGAATGACATACTTGAGAAAATATTAGAACAGAGTGCCATAAGAAATTTCATTCCATATTACGAAACAGTAAGACAATGTGGACTTGTTTGTGCTTTGCTCCTGAACAGCATTTATGTCAGTATTTAATACTATGTTTCAAAACCAAAGTGAGATTGAAAGTCCTACTGTTAAGAAAATTGTCATTAAATTTTCCATACTCTTCGCTGAGAAAGTCTTATTAAACAGGAATACATGGCCTATTAGGCAGATATCTTTATTTCCCCTCTTGTTTGAATATGACTATCCAAAGCTAAAAACCCACTCCCATTATGCATTGAACGTAAATGCTTATCAATAATCCTGGAATAGAAACCATGATAGAAAAAGAGATGTCCACAGAATCTCAAATACCACAGTGCATTACGAACTAAAATGCACTGAAATAGGGTCTAAGAATCTTGATTATGAAACCGAACCTCATTTTGCTGGTTGTTGCACAAGGAACAATAAAGCTTGACAGATTAATCTAGAAGTTTGACAAACACAGACTTTTAAAGTGAATGTTCATATTGCAGTGGTCTCCTCAACACCCTACTTGCAACTTCATCATAAGGGAGCATCAGAGGTAGTGTGACACCATAGCAGAGTAGACCTATATTTGGGGAAACAAGCTACCATGAAATCCAGTTGCTAACAGACTTATTTTTATGCTGCTCTAAGTTGTATCAAAGAGCATTTTTCCAATGTCAATGTAGCAGAACAACTGGAAGGAATATATTTAGCTTTGAATCACCTTCTTTCCTTGCCCCTTTGTTGCACAAGTGCAGGCAAGCTGTTTATCTGAACCCAAAGCCCCTTGTACAGTCTCAGCTCAACAAACAGATATGATATATGGCTATTCACACTCCTCCTCGTCTGTTGCTATGGCATTTTGCCTGCTCACAATGTGATTGGACAATTTTGCTATGAAAGTCTGCACCAAAGATCAAAAGCTCTCCCGTGGCACAGTGCTGCCTCTGCCATCTGCTTTGCATGATATTTGACAGGTCCAGGGAAGAATGGATGAGAAGGCAATACCATGTCATGCTTTCACCTATTTTTCCTCACTAGCTGACATTTTGTCCCACCTTTCTTCCTCTTTTTACTTGGAAAAATGTGGAGAAAAACCAAAATTCAAAACAGAAAAGAAAAAGCAATCAGCCTGCTTCAGGTTAGAATTCCATCTGTAACTGAAGAAACTCACAGGAGTCACTAAACAGAGACTAATAGATACCATCATACATGTAAGAGTTGCAAGCATCCTTTAGGAAGCAATAAAAAAAAAACTACAAAAATCTTAAGAATTCCCAACAATATACAGTGAGTTGTGCACTGGTACCCTGTTTCTAAGACATACTAAATTATGTTAAACAGTTGTACAGAAAAGAAATAATTTAGAACAGAGAACAATATGAAATCTTTCTGAAAGAAAAGTATTGGGGAAAAAGTGGAAAAGATTCAGCAGCAGATTCTTATAATCAGATTTTGTGGGAGACAGGGTTGCAACATTCTTTAAAAGAATTTTAAAAAGGAGTAAATGAAAAGCAGCAGATAAAAATAAATGAGAATTTACTGAGAATGTGCCAGTCAACTCTAACTTCAGGCATGTGAGCAGTTGTAAAATGTTTGCTTCTTATCCATTCCTGTAGAAACGTAGGAGGAAGGAAGAAGATACTAACCTCCATTAAAAGATGGAAACTGGGTTGACTGAAGTGCAGCAAGTTTTGCAACATTCAGGTTTCTGTTTCTTACTGGGTATGACAAAGATCAACAGATTTCTTTCCCTGTCTCACAGCTCTTTTAAGATAGTTTTTCTGCTATATTATAGACAAAATAGGTATGAGCATCTGAATAATATCTCATTTACCTTTAGATAAGAACTTTACAAAGACATCCAATGCTATTTTGAAGGTCTTCAATATCAATCACTATTTCTGAGTATAGTCTAAAAAATAACCCCCATGAAAGTTTCCTATTTATCATCCCTCAGCCTTTTAGATTCCCAAATGTTCTCACAGTAGGGACAGAAATGAAGACACAAATAGTTTCCTCACCACTGGTAGTCGCATCTTTCCACTTCCCTGTGTGGGAGAGTTCTTATGTTACCAAAGGAACACCTGCCAATCAGAGTATAGTGGCATTTCTTGGGTCCAGATGAATCATTACTACAATGCAGCAGTTCCCAGCAACGTCCAAGAGAACAGCTATTATGATGAAGCTAATATAGTTAGTCCTCCAAAGAACAGTCTCATTTCTAAATTATTTACACATGTTAATTTTTTCTCCCCATGCTGTTATGCATATGAATTGTTTTGCTCTCATTTAGAGCAGTACACATTATAGCTGAGATTTTCAAACCACGAATCCCTTAGGTGGCTTTGAAGATCTAAACCTAATATTTTAGTTTATGCTCATTTAGAGTGGATTTGCAAAGGAAGATGCTCTTCCATTCTAGCAGGCATCTTATGTAAATTAGTTTCCATTATCAGATGCCCATCCTTCAGTACCGTCATTAATTAGCAGACTAGATACTGTGAAAAATGTCTTTAGTTGGTAATTGTAACAGGAAAAAATAAAGACAGGCTTTCTTTGCTATAAGAAGTTGCAGAAATTACATAATCGATACATTTACTGCAAAATATTTCTGGCAGTACAATGACTTATTTTATATCAATATGATAATGAGCATAAACAAGAGATGTGATTAGTATTTGTGCATGAAAAAGCAGTATTACATTTCTTGTTAAAACAATGCTGCAAAATGGTGATGTATATTGAGAAATGCAAACAGTGACCCACGCTGTGAAAAGAGTTCTTACATGTTTCTGAGTATTAAACTACCAAAATCCTAAGAATTCTTTAAAGGAACTATCCCATTCTTGATTTTTCAGCAGGTCCAGGAGCAAATGAATGAGAAACTAGCTTGCAGGAAAAGTACAGCTACTAAAAAGACCTCCATAGTTTGGAATTGTCATGGACAAAAATTTATTTTCAAAATCAAATCTGACATTGTTTCCTTGAGCTGTTCTCCAAAAAAACTGTTGGAAACCTCTGTTAAACCCAATGACTCCCACCTCCAAAACCACATTTTACTGTCTCCTCCAAGCACCTTATCAAGCTTTCAATTCTTCTATTATTCACCACCTTAAATAAATAGCACCCTCCTATACTTTAACACTGTATCAGGTATGATACTACGTAAAAAATAGCTAAACCGGGTTTCCTTTATTGCTATCATATAAAAAAACAGTTACCCTATTATTGCTCTTAATCTTAAGGAATCGAATATTGAACTATAGTGACATAATCTACATACAGATCAAATGCATATCTTTAGCCCCCTCCCTCCCCCTTTAATTTTAGGTTTAACCATGATGTCCATCAAAATACAACTTTTTGTAGTACTGAAGTCATACTATGGAGATGAATCATCCTCATTCAACTCTATTTTGCTTCCATATTGGGCCCATGTTTCTTTTTTCAAGTCATTAAAGTGGCATTGACAGATCCATTAAAAATTATGTCTTGTGGATTTGTGATTTCACATGCCATTAATTTGCAGCATATATTACTCAAGCCTCCTGATTTCAGTACAGAATATAAGTTAAATTTTGATCCCAGTTTGGATAGAAAAAGTTCTATTATCATTCCCGTGTGGTCTCTGCTACTAGCCTCAAATACATGATTAGCATCCTTATCAAAAACTGACTGAAGTATTTATGTAGTATGTGGAACACACCTAAATTCTCCTTAATCTCTAACCCAGCTTCAGTATATGCCTTCTGTTTTCTTTATTGCTAGGTAACCTTTTGGTGTTTTTCCCATATATTTTTACCTGCTTCTTGACATTTGGCTAAATAACAAAAAAAGCTATTAATCACATAGCTCACAGTTCCTACAATGCAAAGAATAGAGATGCAGAGAATATTTTAAACAGTTAAAAAGCTTAATCTTGTAACTTTAATTGCCATAAAATAGATTTGCTGATTCCAGCAAGAAAAGGTGTATTTTGTTGCTTTGTCACATGGTGTTCATTTACATTAAGTAGAGAAGAGAAGGTAAGCCTCCTTACGGGCTGCAGTTGATGCAAGTTTCAACCTCTCTCTGCTTATGCAGGATTAACCGATATCCATTGGTTATTACCTGCTAGCTGGGATCTGAAGGATAACCCATTCCTTAAATAAGGCAAGCTCCAAAGCAGCCTGTAGAAGTGCACATCCAGTGCCATATCCACCCCGCCTCACTCCTCCTGTTGGTCTAAGAATACCACCGGCCTTCATCCTTTCTAAACAATTACTGCTGTATCTACTCCAATCTACTGCATGTCTCAGAGAGAATTGTATCTATTTTTCTATTTCTACTACTGACATGCATCACTTAAGCTCATTCCAGTTAGTGACTGTCTCTATCCTTCCTCCTTTCTTTGAAGCTTCAGATTTTGCTACTTCGGCTCTGGAATGTTCACTTCATACTTTTCAGCAGTCAAGAGTTTCCTGTAGTTGATTTTCATTGATAATCCAGAGTATGTATATTTCAATTGTAAAGTTTCATCTTGGATACTCCAAAGAGAGAGTCAGTAGCTATCCCAGAATAAAAGAGTGGTATGAAAGTGAAAAGGGGATTTGGTGTATCATGAAACTTTCAATAATTCAAGAGATAAAATGAAAAGAGAAGATTGGGAAACTAATGACTTCAGAGTAAATACTGACACTAATGCCTACAGAAAATAACTTAAGAAATCAGATAGCGTTAAGCCTTTTGGGTAATTGGACCCTGTGTTTGCACACTGTAAATGCAAACTTGACTCCAAACCCAAGAAAATACAATGCAGTTAAAAAAATATGCCAAGCTGATGATACAGTTTTAGTTGCTTATATCCACTATTAGCGTACACAATCTTGGAAAGTAGGAATTGCTTCCACACAAGGTCTCAACATTTATGGACATGGAAGAAAACAGCTCTTTTGTTACAGAGCTTGTAGCAGATGAATACCAAAATCAGTGGGAAAATAAATGAATATTTCATTAAAGCATTTAGTAAAGATAAAACCAAGAAAGACAGGTAGTGGTTAAGAGGAAAAAAAGCAGAATGAACAGCAGTAAAATAATTAGGTCATGCAAATATCTTAACAGTTTCACTCTGTTAAAATGTCTCTGCTAAATCAGACAATATATCCTTATCATATTGCATTATCCCTGACAGATGGATGTAAGAAGACATACAAAACTAAGCTTAACTTTAAATGACAGTACAAAATCGATAATATAGTCAATACAGCTTCAGGATACATGAAATTATCTATTAGTTAAATGTGAATCCACATATGGAAGTGTGTCAGGAAGACTGGGAGAAAATTAGTGTGAATAGTTCCATGCTGATATACATGCCTGCATAAAGTAGAAAAATTGAGAATTGAGCTGAATTCCAAACAACCATGATGAAACGCCACAGAGAAACAATTTACTTATGGCAACATCAGCTCACACATACATGAGCAATTTGAAAGAACTATGAAAAGACACATCATTACCATTCCAGTGTCCTGAGGCAAGTAATGTGATTTAGAAATGTTTAAACTTTTCCCATTAATCGTGTTGCAAAAAAAGAGAAAAAGTAAATATACTATTTTATAGTGTTTTGTAGTTATAGTTGAACTCAGGGAGATTACAACATTCACTCTCTTACTCTCTGTCCCTACACTTCTGAGTCACCACTCTCACTTTTCTACCAAGAGTCAAATTTTCCTTTTCCCCACCCTACTGACAGTAAAGGTTTTCCACCTCTGTAGCCACATGAGCTGAGTCTCAATCATCTAACACTTCTTTACAGACTTCACTGATGTGGTAGTGACCATAAAAAATGAACCACATGCATGACTAGGTGTGGATGCACTTCCAACTGAACCCCCTCCATCCTTGAGGGGGAGAGTCTCCAACTCTCATCATTCACAGCCATTTGGCCGTCTTTTTCAAAGAGAAGGCAACAGGCCAGCTGGAAGGCTCTCAGGGTTGGGATCTAGCCTACTGGCTGGCAATAGGACACACATGTGTAGCTTATATTTTGGATGGAGGCATTCTCCAACTCTCCCATTGGAACGGCAATAGAGGAACATATTCCAGACTTGTTGGAGCATAGAGCAGGAGCGTGGCTCTCTGTACATCAGCAATTGAACCTTCAACTGGGAGAGCAAAATCCGGAGTTCTGGTCACTGATCCAAGTCTAATTCTGTGTTTTACATTAAACTGCCACTGGCTCCTCTTATTCTGAAAAATTACGCTGAAAGTAAGACATATTCGAATGTCTGCATGAACTCTATATTTGCTGCAAAACCCCACTAAATGGTCTGGCTCATGGATATGTCTTTATCTCAGTTTTCAGGTGGTGACATTTACAGAAATTGATAAACAATCACAAATAAGAAGAGGCATCTACTACCCATCACAGGTTTTCCTGTGGGCAACAACAGCAGTGCACTGTCTTAATTCACTCTCTTTTTTGTTTTTGAGCACACCAGTTTACACCAGAGCTGAAAAATCTGTTTGCAGATGCCACGAGCACTGCAGTGAAGTCAGCAGAGAGACTACAAGGTCAAAGGAGGTTGCTATTCACAATGCTAATAGAGGAGGAGGTAGACAAGCCCATTACAGACTTTTTAGTGCTAAACAAGGTCCAACAGAAACATCAGAGAGTAAATGAGAACTGTCAGGGATGATGAGCTGGATGAAGAAACAGCCTTTCTTTCGATCTATAAATTTGGTGACAACCCCAATGAGGGAAAAATAAACAAACGCTAGAGGCAATATTTAAGTACTATGTGGCTTATTCATGAAACTGGATTGCTGTGATAGACATATTAAGAGATACACTTATTCTCCCTCCTTTTGCCTCTGTTTTGGACAGACCGATACAGACTAGATACGGGAAGTAAATGCGCAACTTAATTTTGATAAATCATTTACTAACTCAGAGCTACAATGTAGGGAAAACAAAGTTCCCCTTCCCAGACAAAAATGTACACACCTAATGCTATTTAATAGTTCAGTAACACTTGAAACCTTTTTATTATTTAGAAAATCTTTAAAATCTGCACTGGAACTGCTATTTTCATGAATCAATACAATTGACATGCAACAAATCTTTCCATATTTATAGTGTAATTAGTGACCTATACTCCTGAAAAATGAGAAGGCCATTACAGGCCATTTGCTGGCTGAGAAACTTACCGTTGTTAAAACAGTAGACCAGTGAAGTGGATGGTCTAGCAGTAAAATAAACATAGGAGCCTCATCTATGTTAGATGAGCATTTGGTATTGATCTTAGAGAATATAAAAACTGATTTCAGCTTTCTCTCTTCTCTGCTTTCTCTAGCACAAATTATTCAATTTTAAAGACTCCACCATGTAGGATAGTACAATGACATTTCCATTAGAAGGTAAATAAAACTCAAATGAATATAAATGCTGTTGCACATCACTTGTCGCAGGCACTAAAATAATAATCTGCTAGGTTATATCTAAGTATAGGTAACAACAAACTGTTCCAACTTACGGGAAAAGACAACACATATTCAGGCAGGGAAAATTAAAAGTTAATACAGAATAATACTCAAAAGAAGTACTATTTGATGCCATCGCTATATACTATTCCATCAAACCTGTCGTTACAGAGAAGTCTCAGAACCATACATACTGAACAGACAGTTGACCTACAATTTAAAAAAAAAAACACTTCTGTAAAAATTGCAAATTCCGGTTCTTCAGAGACCAAAACAAAACAATCAATAACACATATTAGAAATCTCATGAAGGCGGCCTACTAGGTTATCTATGCAGAAAATTTCCTGCTACTCTTTTGCTGAGTGCTTTCTCTAGTTAATAAGTAATTCATTGACTGGACTTCCAGCTGAAAATTCCCTCTTACCTGTGTTTTTGGCCCTGTCTCTTAACTTGAAGTCTCTCTCTTTTTTTTTTATTGTTTTATTTTTTAAATCCTGACCCCAGGTGGTGCTTGCACATACACGGATAAAAGCCCTTTGTGTTTTCATTCATAACAAGTCAGATACTTTTTAATGAAATCTTCCTAACCTCACAGGATTGACAAGAACATAGTGCACAAACGTGTCCCCAGAAGCATTTGCAGAGTGGAAGCCTGAATACCCACTTGCCTTGTAGTTTCTGTGATGATGCACACATATCCTGTGGAGTTAAAAATATCTTTCATTTAGCTACAAGAAAATCAGAAAAAAAACTGAGTCAGAGATCACTGAATCTATTGCTTTTAACAGCATCGGTCAGGCCTTGGCTTGTATTATGTTGTCTTTCCTCTTGCCTTACGGAACAATGATCTATGACAACTTGACCAGTGAACTTCTTAAAATACAACTGAAATGCCTCACTCTCTGCTCCTTACACTCAGTACAAATTCTACTTTAGGCATGTTGACAAACCTTTCCCTTTTTTTTCTGTGTGGAGGGAGAGAATACACATAAAATACTAATTCATTTTCAAGAATGTTCATCTTGAAGAATAAAGATATATGGAAAAGTGGTGCATCAGTATTTTAAGCTGGTTTTGTAAAGGATCTGATACATTACCCATGAAATCTTTCTATTGTCTTCAAAAAGCATGACATTATTTGGAGTCTGTGTATGCAGACTGCCATAGCTATTGTATCATGAGGAAGACCATCTGAGTGCTAATTTATAATAACATTACCATTGAAAAAGAGTGAAAAGTACACATAAGGAGCTCCATAAATTTTTAATAAAACCCATTACTAAATGTTATTTAGCATTTGCTCCTTAGGCTTAGTGTTACACTAAATTAATAGTGTTATGGTTTCTATTCAGCAGATTCCCTTATAATATCACATAAAAGATTAAAACCATACAATAGTAACAATGAGAATCACATCTAATCACATGAAGAACAATAATCTGTCTTTAATGTTTAATATTTTGTGCCTTAAGACCCTACATTATATCCCAAAGCATAGTCTGAACATCTTGCTATTTCTCAGGTTATCATCAACATGGACCGCTGCATGGATGTGTAAATACAACAATTTGAGAATACTAAACATGTAAACATTAAGACAGGTCTGACAGCATAAAAGACCATGATGCATGATACTCTAACTTGCTAAAGTCAACTTAATTAACCATTGACTTCAGTCGTGTGGCACTGTATAGTCTAGGTTCATCCAGGAAAATTTCAAGAGAGGACTCTCATATAAGGGGAAAAAAGATTTTCTGTATCAATTTTGTGTCCCTTGTTGGTGGTGTTCATGAGTTGTGTGCACAACTAGAGAATATGCAAAGCTTCTAGAGCATTTGGAAGGATAAGGAAAGGAGAAGACAACAACATCCAGAAATTAGACTCTGGAATATTCAAGCAGTCTCAATGAAGAGATGTGACTACTCTTCAATTCCAATTCAGCGACGCAGATGCCGCTTTGGGGGAATTTCCCAAATGCACTTGCCAGAACTGTTACAGACTCAGAGGAAAGCCTCTCCATTCAGCCCATCTTCCACTGTGTTGCTGTATGCCAGGGATATATGCCAGCAGACTCTTCTCACTAGAATGCATTCCTTCCAAAGCAGATCCCTTGCTGCATTTCCAGCTCCAAAGCTACATTACCTTCATAAATACCCCCTGCTCCCCTCAGCATTAGTATCAAGGTTGCTAATTGATCAATTCCAAACTCCTTCCAAACTAAAATGTCAATGGTTTGCAAACTTCACCAGAATTACTGCAAGTGCCTTACAAGTAGCTAAAGAGTAAAGTATTTGGTCTAGAAAGGGCTAAAAAACCTGGCACTGCTATAGGAATATACATTGTAAACAAAACAATCAATAGCTTTAGAAAGATTTTGTACAGAAATGAAATTAAAATGTCATATCAATATATTTGATCCAAGAGTAATTTAAATAGCTATCTGGGAGGTAGGATTCCATTGCCAGGCAAGACCATCACCAGAGATACTGCTGTCACAGGTGATTGCAACCTGGGGAAAAATGTGTCCTTATACATTTATTTTCTCCTTCTGCCACTTCAATCAAACTCAAACCTTTCCAATAACACTGCCCTTTTGAGGATTTCCTGTGATTTGTAGACTGCATTCTTATCAAGATCTTAAATTAGGGATTGTGCCCAGAACTTGGGAAATCCTTACGGTACAAATAATTAAAATCTGATCAGACCCACAGGGATCAAAAGGACATCAGGTTTAAAATGTAAGCATAGTATTTAACCCTTCTGAAAAAAAAAGACTGAAGTGCCACCACTATTCCAAGTATAATTTATGTGCATAAATTTAATTTCAGACTAATATGTACACTGACACTGAAAATCACAACTTATTCTCCTGGACATATGTTGTTCTGATTCCTTGATTCACTATCTGCTTTTCATGAGCACAGGTGTAATAGTAATAAAATAACTCCAAGCTTAAGACAAGTTTGGAACAAGCTACTTTCAGCTGCACTTTTGTGGGATCCCACGACATCCCTACTCTCCTTTCTGTCTGTGTCCCTCTCCAGTCCCTTCTGCTGTCTTTATCCAACACATGCGAACTTTACACTTCATCTTGAAAGTACTTTCAGGTTTTACTACCTTCAGCTGAATAAGATCTTTCTTCTACACCACGCACCATGCTTCACTGCATGAGATTCATTTTTCAATACCAATTTAAAAATATTTAGTCTTTTTAATTCTGACTATACAGATTCATATCCCCCAGGTATAGACACAATGGTGATCCTTAATAAATGTGTGCCATCTTCCACAAGTAGAAGTTACATAAATTGAGTTAAGGTGACTTTGGGCTTAGCTCCGGGTGATACTGAACGCCCGGTTCCTACTGAGTTGAAATCTCATACGATCTGGCCCATTACATACTATAAATTTAATTTTAGTCCAATTTAATTTTAAACTAGTTGCCAGAGTAATGAAGTTTTCTCTGCAAAGTCAATCAATTCAAATTCTGCTCACCCCCAAGCAGACATCCACAATCACACCTAAGAAAATGAAATGCCTTTTTCTGACAGTTCTGATGCTTTCATTTTGCTCATTGTGGGGGTTATTCTGGTCATAGTGTCATGTTTTGGCTTACATTCCTTTCCTCTGGAAAATTTTAACTGTAGTTTTCTCACCTTATTTAGGAGAGAGCTGTTAAAAATACATGTTATTTAACCTTTATAACAATAGAAATGTTGGGAGTACCTGAAGTAATATTTCAGGCTCGAAAAAGCCAAAAAGAAGGTAACATTTTGTATGATGGAACAAGCTAGCTGATGCCAGGCAATCTGAGAGTAAATAAAAAACAACCCCGCGGTTATCACTAACCTTCAGATCTCCTTCTTACTTAGACATATATCTGATTTTAGGGGGAGGGGAAAGTAATTTACGTCTCCAGAGACCTACATTTAATTAGTTTTTAATCCCTTTCTACACCCAATGCCTCAGAGAGTGATTTCATCTTTAAATATATCTAATTGGATGTGTTTTAATTGAGAAAGCCTACAACACACATAATAGAACCACCACAAGTTAAAGTACAGTTTTATATTTTAATGTGTTTATATTTAATTTAAAATTCGGTAAACAGGGTTTCATTCTCTGCTGGAGTAAATTGGTGAAACCCAATTAACTTCAAAGGGACTGTTCACAGTGTGTAGCATATGTGAAAGTCTTGAATGATTAGAGTCTAAGGACACCTGCAAAGCATCATTATAATGTCAATGAAAAGAAAATATTTCATACTCCTGCAACACCTCTGAAAAGTTCAACTTCATAGTGGGGGAGAAGGAAAATTGCTCTGCTATTCCTTCATTTGATTGAATTATAAGTCTTGAATTAAATAATTAATTTTGAACTAAGATATTAAATTCTCATAAAAACGTGTACTTATTTGAGGAGAGGAAATAACCTGCATCTGATAAGTTGCATCCCTCCATCCTGCTAACTCTTTTTGAAAACATTTTAGAAGTACTGGCAGCACTAAATATTCCAAGCAAAACTAAGCTTCTGTAATACAAATGTTGCCACCTGAAATTTTTTCTGCATTTTAGTTCATTAAACGGTGCTTTAAACTTCCAAAAACTTTATACGCGAGTCCTTTCAATGTCACTCCAAGTAAAAAAAGGTTTGTAATACATGGGCCTAAATTAATACTTGATTAATTTCATAAATCAAGTAGACATATTTTTGCTTCCTAATGACAGACCTTTCTACCTTACTCATTAGATCAGAAAATTTCTTTGGAATAATTTGAAACAACTAAAACACATTACTGAAAAATTGTTAGTGTCAGTGATTCTGCAACTAAAATTTTATGAATGAATATACAAATATTTTAAGTTAAAATGTGCACATTGCAAATATCCATTCAAATAAAAATGTTTTGAATATTAAAAATTGTTCCTTAAAAATATTATCAATTAATTGTTTTATCATTTTGCAATACAGTCTAACACAATGCCTCAGACTAAATTTTCTGTCAACTTCATTTTTCTGCATTTACATTGGGCTATAATCTTCTTGTAGAAATCTCATTTCTATACAGAGAAATATAGGCTCAAAATTAGGGTCTTAACTGGGTACAAATGCAACAAATCTGGAAGTTATATCCAAAAGTGGGATTACTCGTCTGCACACCTACCTCCTTTTTCATTGTGAGCATCTCGAAAGAATTTCTTATCAGTGCAATTTTTTATATACTCTTGAAGTAAATATCTCTTGCGATCAGATTGAAGTAACTATGAAACACTACAACGTTGGCAAAATAGATTTGAATGAAAAAAAACAAGCAAACAAACAAACAAACAGAAAGTAGGAAGCCTTTCCTCCTAAACCATTCACTAATTTGTCCAACATGTCTCTCTCCATTTTCTCTCTCTCATGTAATCTTTCTAATTTTGCCATGTTTTAATTGGAAAAGGATAAAACCAAGTTATTAGCTGTTTGTTACACGTGTCAGTATTCTCCTTCAGTGAGGTAATTAGAAATCTAAAAAAAACCATCAAAACTAAATGATGATAAATACTAAAACACCCTTTCTTGTATAAATTAATTTCCTCCTAAATTATCTCTCTTGGATTTTTAGCAGTTTTCTACATGGAAACAAAAGACCTGCTTTTCTATCAGGGACAAGTAAATCTTTTTATTTAATTTCCTGATTATATTTGCTTTTCTAATGATATATTTTGATTTCTCATTTGTACATTTAGTTATATAACTAAGTTTGGAATAAACTTTAATTCTGCAACCAATCTTTGCTGATGTCAATAAGCTTTGTAAAATGAGCTTTTATGTATAACTAGGAAGATCAATTATTGACAAATCTGAGATACTTTATAATAACTTTCAGTCAAACCAAGACATATAGTACAACACAGAAACATGGCAGAGATCCTCAAGCAAGCCTTTATATCTACGTAGCACGTGCAGAGATATATCCAAAAGGCAACACAGCTACTTTAGCATGGGTTTGCACATTTTTTATGATGTTCTTCTACAGTATGTACAGAAAAGCTCAGGGAATTGTCTGAGCCCTACAGGAAAGGTATTCAAAATGCTTCCAATTCCCTTTTATGCACAGGAAAACCATAAAAACCTAATATAAAAATAAGTAAAGCATGAAGGTATCAAATAGCAACCCTCTGCCAATGCACAGTAACTGCCTTACTTGTCCCAAGGCGAAATTCTTTCACAAAACTTGCAGGACTAGGATTCATCTGCTAATTCCTCTCTGTTAATTCAAAGCATCTACCCAAGCTCTATGAGTCTAGCGTGATTGTACAGAAAATAGCCTAACCATGACAGCTTTGCATACTAGCGCTAGCTGGCTTACACCCCAGAGAAGTGTGCTAACACTGAGAATAACCACACAAGCAACTTCAAAGAATATCCCTGTACATTAGCAGAATGAACTACTCAATTAGCAGCAAAAAAATATATACTGTCTTGTTTAGAAGATAAGAGTCTCCCCAGGAGAAAATTAGGCTAAGTGGAGCTACATAGATGCTTCTAGTCTCTGTGTTATTACATTTAAAGTCGACACAGGTATTCTTAAATATACACCACAAACTGCAGCACAGCATAACTTCAGCTGCTCTAACGATGTTGTTTCATTAGAAATAGACAGCTCCAATTACTACAATTTGGCAGGCTGGTTAACAAAAAGGATTAGCAAAGGCAACCTTTACTCACTGCCCTGAATGAGAATTATGCATTGTAAAAATACCCGTGTCAGGCAGAAAGAAGTGCAGTTGTTATACACTAGCTCCAAGTCGACTTTAAACTCCAAAGCAATGGTGAGAAGGTTGAGGAACTTACACATAAAGAACAAAGAAGGATCAAGGACCAATTACTGGCAGCAGCTTTGTGAAGAGTTTTGTTGAACATAAGATCATAATCTTGACTGAGCAAAAATTAGAATGAAAATTGCCCTGATAAACACATCTACAGCTCATCTACACCAACAAAAATGAAATGAGAAAAATCAGAAGATCTAAAAAAGTTGCATAAACTGTAATAGTAGTAAAACTCAAATTGTAGATTCTGTTAGAATGGATGTGTATTTCCATCTATGAATATTCCAGAAACCTTGCAGGGAAACAGAAGAATTTAAATAACCTGTCTGTTTTGGGAAGTTAAACAGAGAACAGCTGATTATCTCCAGTTATCCTTTTGTTTCCAAACATAGTTGTACAGCATGTTTGAGCACTGGAACAGGCTGTCCAGAGAGGTGGGGGAGTCTCCATCTGTGGAGACATTCAAAACCCACCTGGACATGTTCCTGTGCAACCTGCTCTAGGTGGACCTGCTTTGGCAGGGGGTTGGACTAGGTGATCTCCAGAGGTCCCTTCCAACCCTATATCATTCTGTGATTCTGTGATGACATATTTGCGACTTTATGACATAATGTAAAAATGGATGTGAGTCTATAGTACACAATGCATGGGAGTATAATCTCTTAATATTCTTAGTGCACTGTGTAGACACAATATCACTCACACAGGCATAAATATTTTAGACTTGTGCCCAATGATGCTACACCTTCCTGCTGGAAATATCTAATAAAAGTTTGAGCTATTCAGAGTAAATCTGGCCAAGTGGTATGACACGGAAGCATACCATTGCCATATTTTTAAATAGTGGCAGTTTTGAATATTTTTCATGACACTTTTTCTTCTGCTAAGTATCCTTTCATTCTCTGATTGGATTTGCTAGATTTCTGTGAATGTCACTGAATAAATCAGAACACCAGACCACATTCTCTGAATTTCTGCCACAAAATTAACTGCCAATAATGAGTAGCAGATACTGCTTTGTAGTAAAATAGACAGATGGTCAGTTAATCTTAGGCCTTGGCAAAAACCAAAAGAGAATATTACTAAATAATAAAATAAACGAACGCATCAAATCCAGTCTGTCTTAGTCTGGATATGAAAATTAAAGTCTATTCGTGTTATTCTTGTCCAAATATCATGAGTATATTACACTAAATAAAATTTCCCAGGAAATAATTCTCTCAAACCAGAATTAAACTGTTCATATTGCTTCAGTAATAGCCAAGTAGGATTGATAAAAATATTGAAAACAGGGATACTTTAAAGGGACCACTCTTAAAATTTACGTGTTCTCTAAAAATTTACTGACATGCTATAAACTATAAAACTAGACATAATTTCATTTCCAAGAAGGTTTGAGAGAAAAAGGATCAGTGATATCAAGTATACAATATTTTTAAAAACTGAAAACAAAGTAGTGATTTCATACTTTCATTTACATTAAATGAGTTTTCAATTCATGGAAATGTTGATTAAAAATATCGATAAATATAAAATTGGGAAAAAAAAAAAAAAGGTGCAAATACTTTTGAAATTTAAGTGTGATCTTCCAGATTGGTTTTATCTCCTCTCTGCTCTAAAATTTCAGAAACTTATCTAAGCATGCAACTTGCTACTTTATATGAAATTTTTATGGCATTTGCCTCCCAGATNNAATTCTATTTGTGGTTTTCTTTTTTCTTACTCAAAGTTGATGAAATAATAAAACCCTTTATTGTAAATGCAGCTGTGTCAATACAATGTAGAAGATGCCTTTATGAGATTATGATTTCTTCATATGTATGCCAGGGGTAACGATTCTGAAATAAAGTTTTATTTAAAAAGATCTACACACCTGTAACTTAGATGTTATGTCCCTATTTGTAGCTGTTACAAATAC
>VXAK01012804.1:74924-87686 GCA_013399435.1 Arenaria interpres
CTATTTGTAGCTGTTACAAATACATACATACAAATCTATAAAAATAAATATATAAAAACAATACAAAAGCTAATTCTCTAGTTCTTAGCTCAAGAGCTAAGCAATCTCTAGTTCTTCTAGTCCTTCCATTCCCATCCTTTTATAATATCTCTGCCTAATAATAACCCCCAACAAGCAGTTCAGGGTGAAGTTAAAGGATATCCACACACGCGTTTTATTCACTAAGCAGAGTTCATACAGACTTACAACAGACTAAATGCTTCTTGGATAAAATGTGATGTGCATCTACCACCTATCATGCTGCACAGTAAAAGTAAAGGGTTATTCCTTTTGCTCTGTGGAGATTTTAATACTATCACCAGCAACAAATACTTGCAACATTTATGTTCAAAGCCAGAAATAAGATGATAAAAATATAATTTCAGTATTTTTAACAGCAACAAATAAACAAAAATAAATGGAGAAAAATTGATGCACATGGCATGAACAAAGAAGGAATCAGAGAGAAAGAAATTTTTGACATTTTTTGCAGAAAGCTTTACAGGAAAATGAGTCAAAAAGAAACTGGGACAGTCAGGTAGACAAATAGAGATAAACACAAAGAAATGAATGTAACACGCACACACACACAAAAAGTGAACAGCAACAAAACCCACAAAAAAGCCCCATAGGAGACCCTGTACAAAGCTGTTGAAGACAAAAAAAAAAGCTGTAGTCTACCAATAACACAGAAAAATGTCAAGAGGAAGAGAGTTATAGACCAGTCAAGCATTTTTGGGACAATAGTTTGTTTTTAAAATGCAAATTACTCCCAAAGCATCTATCAACCAGAAAGAAATTTGAAATCATGGAGAAATCAAGACTTTAACATAACAGATTATTCCATATTAACAACTAGAATTTCACAATTGCATATCAACTGTTTTTCTTGATATTTTTGGAATAAAGATTTGAGGTTGAAAACTCTTTTAAGAAATAAAGAAATGCCCTTAAACATTAATGGAAAAAAAATATTAATTGCATTGGTTAACTTAAGTGCTAATGAGATCAGAAGTAATGGAAAAACCCTCATATGATTATTGAAATATGCTATAGACATTCTATTGCCAGATGGTATAGGTTATTGCTTAGGAAGCTATTCAGAAAAGGGAAAATGAAATTCTGGCCAATATTTTTCAAAAGGATGTATGAAAAGCTTGGTCAGGATGATAGAAGAAATCTGTCTTCCACAAGGACTTTGTTAGAAATGCCACTGCTTTCCAATTATGAAACAATGATGTAAAGGAAAAATGAGAGGGGAAAGAATAATCATTATAAAACGTGTGCAGAACTTACATTTTCTTTACACTCACTGGCGAGGGAGCTAGATTCCTAATTAGAATTCGATCATCACTGATTTTCTGTCTGCTTTTGGGTTGTCTGTATTTCAGGTAGATTCACAGGACGAAAAAAAACCTAAAACCCAAACCCAAGAAAACAGAATCACAGAATCACANTACAGTACATTCTTGCTAGTCTAGAAATATAAAGTCATGATGCTTTCCTAATTAGTCAACAGATAATTGGATCTGATTTGAACCAGCACCAGACCCCGCTGGAACCCAAGCAACTAGAGTGAAGATTCGGTCCCCAGGTTTTAACCGGTGAAAAAAACACCTAACCACATTTGAAACATCCTCTCTCCTGTTTCTGTACAACACTGGATCTTGACACTGCAAATGCAGCAGACTGCTAAAAAGTGGGTAAAACCATGTAGCATCAGCATCAAAATTCTTGAACTCTTGATTGCTATGACTGGATAAGGTGAGGCAAGTGATAGGAAAACCTTGTACTTCTATCCAGTCAGTTTGACCATCCCTTTCTAGGAATAACAGCACATGGCACAGCTGTTCTAATACTTTAATCCAAGAAGAGGAAATTAAGTAAGAACTAAGCGAAGGCAAATAAATTCAACTCAGTGCTTTCATAGGCAGCTAAGCAGGGGTTTCCAGATTTGAAAACTTTGCCAAGGATAACAAACAGGAAATCTGTAAAAGGAGATGAACACAATAGTTTGTCCTTCAATTTTTCAACATCTTCAGAAAACTGCATGCTGATGAGCCCTGTAATACACAACTACTGGGAGTTAAATGAAAACCAGGAAACTAATCCCATGAGTTACTAGGTTATTATTTTATGAGATGGGTTTTGTTTCTTTTTTTATCTTGGAAGACTTATCATACCAATAGGGCAGTGTGAAAATTATAAGCTCCTGAGGCTTTGCTGTTAAAAATCAAATAATTTTTTCCAGAAGTTTGCCCGGCAATGTCATTAAAGACACAGCTGGCATTATAGCTCTGTATGTAAACATAACAGCCAGACTCTTGCTGTTGTGCTTTTGTTGTTGTTTTGTTTCATTTCTACTTCCTTTACTTTGTCTTGTACCAGGAAAATCAACCAGTTACCCCTATCAGTATGCATATACCACAAGGCTCAAAAAAACCAACACAAAAAAGCCCAGCAAAAAAACCCTCTTGAACGAAGGAAACAACAACATCCAAATCACATAAGCAGATAGGTTACATGAGCTTCATCACACCCAGTTGTTTCAAAACAAGGAAATCATACTTTTAAACAAAGACACTGAAGAGGGAAAAGAAAAAAACAACAGTCACCCCATCAACTGAGATGGGTGGCAATGAAAATTTGCCCATTTAGGTGTTACATGTAGAAAGATTAATCAAAGGTCAAGGCAGATTTTCCCAGACGAGCCTGATCAAGGGCCATGATACTGTGAATTGGGTCCAAATCAACTATAACAGCATCCAACTACTCTCGGAATGATAACAATAACGAAAAAATGAAAAATCAGCTTTTTAGAGTTGAAACCTTTTATTCAAAAACTACTAAAATAACTACTAATTTTGCTACAGGCTTGCAAGTACACCAGTAGAGCTGCCTGGAACCAAAATTCCGCTTTTTCTCCACTATATTAGCCCACAGACCCTTTGGGTCAAAATAGGTCTGAAAAAATGTCACTATCAAGGACTATGTAAATCTAACCTTCCAGTAGAGTGAGCTGACTGGTAAGTTTCTGGAAACTGCATGACGATGCAAAAACATCACTCAATTCATTAATACTGGCTAAAAAAAGAAGAGAGTTAAGCCAATGTTGACTTCTTCTGATAATTCCAGCCTTTATATCTGAAGTACATTTCTGTGAATAAAAAGGATCATTAAAAAATATAGGTGATTTTCCATCTTCTTTGTTCTCTGCTGTATTGGAAAAGTTTTCCCTTAAGCTAGTTAAAGTATCAGTTAGATTAGAAGTTCTGACATTGCATTCCACTATCATATATTTCATTGTCATACATAGACCATCAAAGCTAAGGCTTTGGTCATCTTTTACAATACCTAGCAGAAGTTATAAATACCTAAACCAAAGACTAAAATGTAAGGATGTAGCTGAAATAACAAATTAATCCAAAAAGCTGTCAAGGAAATTAAGAGCTTTATGTCAGCACAGAACACAATTTCCCAGGTACCTAGGAAGCAAAACAAATTGCATTAATCTTGTTAAATTTATTGCAATGCTGACACTTAAAAATTCACACAGAATATGCATAGGTGTTACCAAGTTCAACAATTCCTTAACATATTTATGTTTCATTACAAATAAACCTTATTAGTCAGTATGTCTATCTAATGAAAAACTTAATCCTGTTTAAAAATCAAATTGAATTTAACTTAAATGCACTTTATTTCTGTATCATTCTCACAGTTAGAAAAATAATACCATTTATCCTCTTTGACGAGGGTTTGAACCAGGACTTTGGGTAAATGACGGATAAAGTGATCTTGTCTCAGATGATACTGAATATGAAACCAGGAGGAAATCAGTTGGCAAAATAAGAAACTCAAGAGCAGAGAAAGACGTATCTTATAAAGTGTTATCTAGAAGGATCTGAAGTGTCAATCTTGACTTCAAACATCAAAGCAGAGCACCTGACTATGAAAAAATTCTGAATTTGAGCAAATTCTACAGCAATCTGAATATTCAGAGAATAAACTCCTCAGCAGGCAGTAGAGTGATACCTGACTTTCTTACAGCACTGAAGGAAGAAGCATAGAGCTTGCCGGAAGGGAGAGAGAAGGGACCCAACAGTCGCTTGCGGGGAGTAACTTTTGTAACAGTAAAACAGGAATAGCATGTTGGAGACACGCTGAGAGCAAGGAGAAGGATGGAACACATAGTTCTCAGTAGTCACTTGGATAACTGTCCAGTCACATTTACCAGGAGCTTTGTGTGTTCGTTTCTGAGTTTGAGGAAAAACGTGCTGGCAAAGAGAGTACTGGAGCTCAGTTTTCTACCTGAACCAACTAACACAAAAAATTTATAATCTCTGTCCTTTCCTACTATCAATGAAAACAGAGCACTGACAGGATTTAAACTGCTGAAATTCTTTAACTATGCACACTCTTTCTTAAATTCTTCCCCTCTTGCTACATAGGATATTTAAAATTCAACCAGTGGCTGCTACAGTAGTGTGTTTATCATACAATGTTGCCATTCAGCCAGATTTGCATATAAAGCAAAAGAGGTGGAGTAGTTTAATCACTTGTTCTGGCATGCAAGAGATTAATATTAATTACAGTCTTCCAAGTACCATTTAGCTTCTTAGCCTTCCTGGTGCTGATTACTTTGTAGCACTTTTGTGCAAGAAGCTTGTTTTACATTTATTTACAGTACATGAAACCCTGGAAACACGTCTTGTGTGTTTTGAATCACAAGACGAATGATATATGGGATGCATAAAACATAAAGTTGGAATCTATTTACTGCTAAAATATGCCAGTTAATAAAGTCTCAGTATAGGTATATCTTATTTAAAGCCTGACCACAGAACAATGCAAGTCCAGAATTAACAAGCAGTTAATTAAAGTGCCAAAGTACATCCATCTAAGAGAGAGAAGACTATCTATCTTAAATTAACACAAGATTTATAAGCACTTCTTTGTCATTACTCTTTCAAAGCCTGAAGAAACAAGGTAATGTCTGTATCTGCAAATTGGGTAGAGTATACCAATCTCTCTTCCAACATGACTACTCTATCAGGGACAGGGGAAAAAAAATAATCAGACAAAAGCAGAACTTTCAGCTCCTCCAAAACCAAAACACAAATAATATTCTCTCAGTTTAAACAGATGCAGCAATATAATACTGATTCAGAGTGGATTCATTTCAAAGCAGTGACATTTCTACCTTTCATTTTCTAGGGAGTCAGAAACCATAACAATTAGCATGACAAAAGAGAAATGAAGAGCTATTTTCAGATGCTGATCTATAGTCTATTTTATCATCAGCCAACCAGCAAAAAAAAAAATGCCTCCCCACCTGCATTTGGACTTGTACAGAAACACATTCTGATTGCAAAACTGAAATAATCTACATGCCCTAGAAACTGGAAGCTGTTAGAACATTCCAGGAAAACAGTCATATAGAACAAGCTACGACTTTCAAGTTCAATGGTTTTAGGGACCATATATGAGATTTTCTTCTTTATGAAGAAGTCAACCAAATAAAGGTCTCATCAAGAATAATGTAATCCAGATAAAGAAAAACATTGTGATTTTGTGATCATGGAAAACATTTCTAAAGGAAAATAATATTTTGGAAAGAGATAAGGAAATTAGATACATTGCAAAAAATTAATGAGAAGATTAGGAGAGAAAGTGAAGAAAATTAAGAAATCAAGTTCATCTTATTCTGAGATGTACAGGCTACAAGAAGCATTCGTATGTCACAGTTGAAGGAAGGAACTTGTCAATATCATGCAAGTTTAGCTAATACAGAATTATAATACCTAATCCCAGATAATAAATTCTATGAAGTCATTTTAGGAGAACAGTTTCTAGGATTAAAAAACCTAGAATATGCAGCAACAAATAAAATCAAATGAGACAACAGTTCATACCATTAATATAACCCTAAAGACATTGCTCTTCATACAGCTGAAATGCCAGCAGGAAGGGGAAAAAAAGTAAAAGAAAAAAACAATATAATAAATGGGGACTATACACCAAACCTAACATCTATCAACTGATGATATTGATGAGGTACACAAATCACTTTGTGAGACACTGCAGGATGCAGAACTAGTAACTTGTCTAATCACGGAAAAAATTCTCTATTATAGAGTGAGTAAGAAAGCAGAGGAAATATTAACAGGTATAATCAATTTAGTCTAGCAAAGGGAAGATTGAAGGGATACAGGATAAAAGTCTTCAAATATCTCTTCAGCAAAATTAGAAGAGGAAAATAGTTTAAGTTGCAGAAAGAAAGACATCATGAAAAATCTTCTCAAAGTACACAGAGATAAGGAATGGAATACATAGTTTACAAAGTGTGTAGAATTTCTACACTGAAGGTTTCTATGGATAAACTCTGATAGACATTTGTAGGCACATTTGATAATGGACTGGAGTGTGAGTTCACGTCACCTTAAAACCACTGAGATTCATTTGTTTTCCCCAATCATTAGCATCAGAAGAAACAATTCTACTCTGCAAAGTAAACAGATACTCAAAGTGAATAGTAACAAATTTAAAAATACTATTTTACATACATATAAAAATGTATACATAAGTTTGTAAATATATATATAAAAATACATATATATCTGTTTGGAACCTTCATGGAAATAAATGGGCTTTAGGCAGTCTTACTACAGTTAATCCATGTCAACCTCACTGATTACCTGTAAAATTCCATATAACTTTTCTAAACTAAACGCTCTATGCTGAGGTGCAGCATTGTTAAATTACCTGTATTTATTAAACTACAGCATAGACCTGTCACAGTAAAATTCTCTTTGCTGTTCATCAATCATAAGTATCAAGAGAATAAAAATTGATGAAATAATACATGAAACACCAAAAAGAATACTTTCACAGACACTTGTGTGAATTTTTGCATGCTCTTTTCTTCAACAATGAACATAGCAATGAAAACAAGAGCACTCTTTTATACCTCTAACACAATAGAATACCTATTTGTTAAGACAGCATGTTAAAGATGTGATGTATGAATCATTTAGTCCATTTGAAGCCATAAAAAATCCATTTGATTAAATTTCTTAATCAATATAAAAGAAATAATGCAACTGCCAGCGAAATCTAGCTCAATAATGTTTAAAATAGTCTGTGAAGGACTTCCATTGAGCACATGAATTGCAACTGTTCCATCAGTGTGAGTTATAGCTACAAGGATGGCACTAAATTCTCTAAGGCACATCTTTGACAGACAAGGAACCCCAAAAGTCTGTCTTAAATGGGTATGCCAAACACGTATGTCTCCTCACCCCGAATGTCACCTTTGCAGTCTATATAATCCCACCCTTACTATGAGTTTCCCAACTCTGCATAGTGGTGTCTTTATAATTGGCAAAGTAGAAGGTGGCAGCTACATCAGTTTGCCCTCAAAGAATTCATCTGTCTCATGGTTAACAGAGGAATCACAGATACACTTTGAACAGTAGGTGAGAATAGAAGGGGTTGTTTCAGATATGTAGGTCTCTCTTAAGCTAATCACTGGCATTGAGGCTTAATAGTTGACACAACAGAGGCTTGGAAAGACATTCTTGTCAAGCTAACTTCTCCCTTTCTAGCCAGTGCCTGGAAAACTCAAAACCATTAGGTCTATATTTTGCCATTTTGCTTCAAATTAATTTTCATTTATTGCGCCTGTCTCTCCCAGAGGACAATCTGTAGCGACTTATGTATCTACACCTGTCATACAGATTGACTTTACAAAACAGCCATCCCCTACTCTACAAGCAAAGTCAGATTTGAGTTTTCAGTGTGCAATCATTGATGATCGGTGTTTACACAATAAAATTTTAATAAAACAATATCTCTGATAACCCTTCCTCCTCCAAAAGCAGCATTATAAATATTTGGAAAACTTGGTGGGTGTTCGGACTGCAGTAGAAAATTGTGGGAAGAGATAGACTGAAACTGGCAGACATGATTAATATAAGCTTCTGAAAGAAATAATGCCTAAAGGTTAGCTGCTGCAAGGATAAATTGCCCCTAGAGGGGACAGATTCTAGTTATGGAGAAATGAGCTATCATGTTTGAATAGCTTAATTTGTAAAAGAAACAAGCTTCTGAACCTAGAATTATTTGTAGAGAGGTATTACAAAAAATATATCCAAGCTGTTAATAATCGTGAAAGAGAATAAGGAGGTGTAACGGTCAGTTATCTATCAAGAGATAACGTGAGACAAAATGTATCTTTTGTTTAAATCAGCAGACTAACTGTCACACACTTGGTATATAAAGAGAATTTCAAAGGTTGGAGTATTTATTCTCTAAACATTGGTAAGATTATCATATTCATTAATGATGGCAGTATGTCATTTGTGGAAGTACAGTGCAGTATGTACTAGAATAATGTCGACGAGATCTGTGAAAATTTCCTGAAATGCACATTTTCAAAGGCTGCTAATAATAAGGTACTTTTCTAGTCAAAGTAATCCTGGAGGAAAAAAAAAATACCTGAAAACAACACGCTGTGGAACAGGCACGATCCTTTTAAGTCTATAAAATATACCTCAGTGAAAGGTATCCTTTGCACTTCAACATGAACAAACCTTGCAGAGGGAGAGAGGGAGGAGATGCAGTACACTTAACAAGGCCAAGAACTTCTCATACACCAAACCACTACTGGCCCTATTTTCCTTCACATGGACTGTGAGCTAAGAAGCTTACAAAACATAGCTTATATTAAACCCCTCAGAGCAGGCAATCAGTTACCACAGCTTTTCTTCCCTTCTCCTCTCCTCCTTCCCTGTCATGGAGGTTGAACTCCCATGAGAAATAAGGATAAATTTCCTCCAAAAAACCAAATGCTTCCTTTCTCTCCTGGTGACTGGCTGAGACAGTCCTGCACTTTGGAGGCTAATGGGTGAACAGAGCCAGAGATGGTGATTCTAGGCCAAGCATGTGAAAGATATTTAGAGCTTCTGACGGAAAGTCGCATCAGGGCACTGGACAGGTATCAAGATAATGTGTCCTTTTACAGTCTTGTTTGGATGGCAGTGGCACTGGAACTACCTCTGTCAGAAAGCGGCAAACTTGGCATAAGGAAGAAATTTCTTCCCCAGGTCAGTACTCGACCTCTCATGTAGGATTTGTCAGGGCACAGGGCAGGCTGGCAGATCCCCAGGGCCGGGAGCAGCCAAGTGTCCCCAGAACAGCAGGGCCTGCCTGGCCTCTCAGCCAGGGCCCGTCCCAGCCCTCAGCACCTCCCTGGGACTGGCCAGGATGTTGGCCTGTGGGTAGGCCCAGCTCGGCGGGGACATGGCCAGCCTGGGCAGGGCTGTGGGGAGGTGGAGGCCAGGATGGATGGCCAGGGGAGAGGGCAAGCTAAAATAGCACCCTGGGCCATAGGTGGGGTGGTGGAGGCCCTGGGGGCTGCACAGGACCATTACGGCCAACTACAGTCCTCAGGGCCCGGGCAGCCAGAGCCACGCACTGCCAGGCAGTACGGGAGCTCTGCCCAGCTACTGGTTCCTCTGAAGCTGTTCTTTGAATAAATGCAGGGATTCAGCTCCTTAGTCTGTTGCCTTCTCAAGCATTTAATTTCTTAAGATATTAAAAATAAAATAATGAGTAGCCGACAAGTTATTTTAGCATAATTGCCTAAGGTTTCTACCGTTTTGTCTGACAAAATTAAGGAATAGTGTAATCATTGCTGAAGGGAAAAAGCAGTCAAATTCCAGAAAGCTGGTGGTAGCAAGTTAGTGCATGATAAAAATATTAATTTATTTCCTAATACTCTTTCCCCAATATTCATGATGAATTTCAGTACATAATGTGCCAGTATCTGTTCATATGAAAATCTCAAGATTGAAAACACAATACAGTCACACAGATGTCACTGTAGAGGACTTTACTGACCTTTAAGTAATAAAAGCATAGCCTTTTACTTTAATAGACTCTGGCATTATTATAATTCTGTCCTGGTTAACCACAAAATGTGAGTTATTACATATTTTAACCAGGTCAGCTGTGCTGGGATGAGGATTTTAAAACAACCAGAAAGAACTTCAGGAGATTACATAAATCATATTCAGGATTTCATAGGTCTGAACAGCAAAAATAATTATCGAGTCCTTTTAAAGAACTTGTGATCACAAAGTGTGAATGTAATGATTATATTAGAGTCAGAAAATAGAAAAGATTTGAGGGTTATTTTTTGAGCTCCTTGAAGTAAATTTTTTTTTCGCTTTGGAGGCAAGATGACTAGATTAAGACATGTCACAGATAAAATATCTTGCCAGGCAGGCAGTCTCCAACCAGCCATCCCTGCATAGCACGCTCTTGCACCGTGTTAAGAAGCCGCTGCAAAAACACATGCTAAGGGAATCACAGTGACAATCTTCACCATATTAATATGCTTTGCATGCTGCACTAGGAAGGCAAAAGTTCAACTCTCAGTCGGATAAAACACATTCTTGTTATTTACAGTTCCTGGTGTTAGCACTTGCCACATCAAAAGGCCCTCTTGTGATGAGAAAACTGAAGCAACTTTTAATCTGGAAACCCACCACACCATGGCTTGCACTAATGGCTTGCTTATGTTAGCCTGCTGTGCTGCATCACAACCCAGCATGACCTGTGTCACCTCTGCCAAACTCTGCTGCAACACAGTGCTCAGAAACACCCCTCAGACAATCACCCTATGCCCAGCCAAATAATCCACTGTTTGCTACAAAATTTCCCTCTAGATGAGGGATGATTTCAGTAGTTAACTGTTCATCGTCTATTTGAGCTGGACACCCTTTGGGACAATGGAATGCCTGAAAGCAGGAGTACTGGAATTGTTCCACCGTAAAATTGGTGTAAAAACTATGTTTGTTAAGCATATGTTAAGTCAACTGTTTCTGAAGAGTTAAAATGGGAACAATAGAGCAGAAGCAGAATTCAGTCAAATTTCATATCACAGTTGAAAAATCATGACTCTGCACTAAAACTAGCCTGACAAAACTGTCATAAATTATATATTAAACTACCTAGCTCACAAAAGGAAACAACAATAAACCATCATTTATGGTAAGTGCTTTCTACCTAAATGTTATCTTTACCTCTGTAATTTTACAGCCTGAAAATGCATCGTATCAACCTACAGTTTTTGAATATCCCTTTCAATATCCTTTGTAAAGTACTAGAAGGGAAACAGTGTAATCACAAAGTGCAGTAAATTTGAATTAATAAGAGAGGAGTGCAGAAAGTCTCTCCTTCTGCATAACACTACACTTCCAGAAGCAGCTCCATATCACAAGATATTCCACATGGCCACAGAAATTCAAAATGTTGCACCAAGAATTGAATGTCTTAGTTGCCCATAAGTTCTTTTACTTACGTTCTGTCCTTGGAGTATGAATTGCAGTGAAAAAAGAAAAATATCTGAAAAATAGCAAATTAGAAAAACTGTATTTATGGTCCTAAAATTAATACACTACAGCTCATCTTCCTCCTTTCTTTCTACATCAGCAGGATCTATGTTGGAAACTTCTCTAATCTTCATACCCAGACTAGGTAAAGCCATGCTGCAGAAATCACTGTCTTTCTAATTCAACTTCTTACACTTCAGATGTTTTTCCAGAACATTATGCCATGTTTTATTCCTATACTATTTTTCATTCTTTACTAGATACATGCAATATTTCAATTGCCTTTTCCAGTACGCAACAGTGAATTCTGCAGAATTATGCTGCAAAGACCAGAGCTTGAATCATCTCTCTTGTCTCTTCGCTTCCCTTCACACCTCCATCTTTGTCTTCAGACCCTCTTCACATTATACCTATGTTTCATTAAGATCTGAAAAGCCTAGTCTGAGTTCCAGTATGCTCTTGAAGGCAAAGTCAGAAGTATGTTAATGTTTTCTTCAGTGTGACACCTTACTCTTCGAAGGAATTCCTCACCAACACCAATTAAAATGTTTGAAAACTTTTCCTGCATGAAGAAGTCACTGTAAGTGATCCAAAAATGAACTGAAGGTATAAGGACAGTACTGAAAAACTATCTGTAAGAATGCTTATTATACCAGTATCCCAACACCAACATAGAGTTTCTTTATAGAAGTCCATGGGAGCTGATGAGATACATCCCAGAGTACTGAAGGAACTGGCTGACGTAGTTGCCAAACCACTCTCCATGATATTTGAAAAATCATGGCAGTCAGGTGAAGTCCCTGAGGACTGGAAGAAGAGAAACATCACACCCATTTTTAAAAAAGGTAGAAAGGAAGACCCTGGGAACTACTGACCTGTCAGCCTCACCTCTGTGCCTGAGAAGATCATGGAACAGATCCTTCTAGATGCCATGCTTGGGCACATGAAGGACAGGGAGGTGATTCAGGACAGCCAACATGGCTTTACTAGGGGCAGGTCCTGCCTGACAAACCTAGTGGCCTTCTATGATAAAGTGACTAGGTCAGTAGATAAGGGACGACCTATGGATGTGATCTATCTGGACTTCCGTAAGGCCTTTGACACGGTCCCCCATAACATCCTGCTTGCCAAATTGGAGGGGTACAGATTTGATGGGTGGACTGTTCAGTGGATAAGGAACTGGCTGGGTGGTCGCATCCAGAGGGTAGTACTCAATGCCTCCAAATCCAGATGGAGAGCAGTGACAAGTGGTGTCCCTCAAGGGTCCGTGCTGGGACTGATACTGTTTAACATTTTTATCAATGATATAGACAGAAGGATTAAA
>VXAK01012812.1:0-49346 GCA_013399435.1 Arenaria interpres
TGAGGGGAGACCTTACTAATGTTGACAAGTACTTAAATGGTGGGTTGAAGGAGGATGGAGCCGGACTCTTCTCAGTGGTTCCCAGTGACAGGATGAGGGGCAACGGGCACAAGCCGGAACATGGGATGTTCCATTCAAGTACAAGGAAGAACTTCTTTCTGGTGAGGGTGGCAGAGCCCTGGAAGAGGCTGCCCAGGGAGGGTGTGGAGTCCCCTTCTCTGGAGATCTTCAAGCCCCGCCTGGATGCTCCTGAGTGATGTGCTCTGGGCAACCCTGCTTTGGCCGGGGAGTTGGACTGGATGATCTCTAGAGGTTCCTTCCAACTCTAACAATTCCGTGAAGCTGGCTAGCCCATGTGGAGGGACATACTACTTTCTCTGTGTCTTGAGTACATCCAGTATTTAAAGGGCAGAATGCCCTAGCTGGAGTAGTTCTGGTGTTGGGGTGCTGTCTGCATTCTTACATACACACCGACTGTCTTGAGTGAACAAAGACAAATGGAACTCCAATCCCAGGTAGGGACTGCTGCTTGATTCCTTGTGGAGCTGCAGAAAGAGCATATCCCAGTGAGTATCAGGGAAAGAAAAGAGCATGTTGTAGCATTCCCCAGCTCCCTCTATTATTCGCTCCACATTGAGACCTTACTAGCAGTCATACAAATCCGAGATGTTTGTTTCCAATCATAAGTAAATACCAAAGTGCTTCAGAAAACATGTTTTTCTCCATCTTTAAGCACTTCTGCATTGTTAATATCTGTCCCTTAGGTGCCCTTTAGGATTGGAGATAGTGACCCTCTGCCCCAGCCAAGCCTTAATTGTTTAAGCCCTGTGGGTCTCGGGAGAGATGCCACAGAAGAGGTCAAGGTGTTTGACTCAGTTCATGACTGGCCAGTATTTGAATGTGATTCTTCCTCACTAATTGCAAGGAAGCTGGAGCTTTTTTGTTTTTCCAGGCTGGCTTTTCATATTGGGAACTCACCTTTTCCTGTGATTTTTTCTAAGGATCAACTTGGCAGTTGCTTGTACAATGACATCCTAGGTACATCTGAAGAGAAGACAATGAACAAGGATTTTAAGTTTACTGGTACCTTGAAACATAAATGGAGAGACTTTGCACATACTTTGTTTTCATCCAAGGTTTAAGAAATCTAGCAAAATACTTCCCAGAATACTTGTGTTTCCCAGCAGAATACTTCCCAGCGTAGCAGTGACAGACTGTACTGGCATTCCCAGAGGAACCAGAACAAACCCTTAACTCCTCAACCCCTTGCAAGTCTCCCTCCTCTGCACCATGCTGCTGCCTATCAATCACCTTTCAAAGCGGTGCCTCTCCCTCCCCTGGGCATAGGAAGCACACAGCTGGAAGCAAGGTAGGTTTCAGACACATCCGTGGCTTTGACTGCTCTCCTAGGAACACGCAGTCACCAAACTCATGCCTGCAGGCTCTAAGTGCATAGGACAGCTAGTTCTCTGCTGCATGAAAGCAGTGTGGCCTCTACACAGCAGAGGAGGAGTGAAGTGTGCTGTGTCACTTCATTGGCAACACAGGATGCCATGAGGCATCCATGCCTCTGCCCTGGCTCCCTGCTCTGTTTGGGGTCAAACCCAGTGTGCCTTGTAGTTAAAAGTCCTCCATGAGATTATTCATCAGATCTCACCTTTTTCTGTGCCAGCCTGCCCATATTTGACTGCTTTAGCCTGAAACTCTGACAGGGACCATGCAATGCAGCAGATATAAGGGAAATCTACACCATGGCCAGTGGAGATCGAAGATCACAAGGTCTTTCTTTCACTTTGAGAATGAAAGCCAATATGTTTGGTTCCCCTGATGGTCTGGCTCTGGATTATCTGTGCCTACACCAGCCAACAAACTCTTCCTGGGGTCTGTGATGGAAGGAAGAGGTGCGTGGGGATGCAGGGCTGGAAGTGCATTGTTCATATGGAGAAATATTGGGTCTGGATGGCAGGGGAAAGATCCAGCAGGAATTACAGTTAACAAAATATTCACAGACAAGTTGAGATGAAATGCCTTGATGGTGCTTCCAGGAGCTCAAATCAGCAAATCTCTTGGGAATAAAATAGCCTAAGTTCCCAGTTAGGTCTTGAACAGTAATAGTCCTTACAGCATGTTTGGAAAAAAATGTCTGAAAATATGAATACAGTTTTATGTCACTGGAGAGTAACGAAAAAATATTAACCTTTTGGTAGCTCAGGCTATAACCTGAAACTGCTGTGGTCAGCTGCCAGACTTGACATGTGATCTATTTCAGTCATGAAGATGGGCTTGCATTTTCCAAAATGTCTCTGTTTTTCTCTGGCCTCCAGGGAGGCTAGCACCAGATATTGCAATCCCATGTAGAGCTTGCTTTTCATCATTTACATTCCCATGGTTGTGGCAGTGCTGCCATCCTAAGAGCTCCAAATCATGGCCCAGGATTCCAGAAATCACAACACTGGTGGAAAAAACAATAAGATTGAAAAAATAATACCATAGGGTGCTTGCTTCACTGGCTTTGTTTCAGAGGAGTTGCACATCTACAGCCGTGAGGGCTGGACAAGTGAAAAATTGACATCTGAGAGTGCCTACAAACTGCCTCTGCATTGTCCTGTTAGACAATGCTTCCGGGTCCCTCAGGGCCAAAATCCTCCCTGAAACATGCTGTCTCTCCCCTTCAGGGTGTCCTGACAGTGCTTTGCTGACGTGCAGGGGAAACTTCAAAGGTGCCCAGCCCTGACAATGGCTTCCAGAGCAGCTCCACATGTCATCCAACTACCCAGAGGGCCTATGCCTGGAATACGCCCCATCAGCCGAAATGTAACCCATAAGGCGTTGTGGCCTCATTCTCCTCCCTTCCAATGTGTCCCACCACCTCTACGCCCTCTTGTTCACTCAGGCTGTTGGAGGCAGCACCTGCAAAGCGTGCCACCATCAGCTCCTGGAAACAAACCTCTGTGTGTCAGAGGGGCCGCAGGACCACCAGCTGAATGGGGGGATTGCCAACCCAGTCTATCACACTGACAGAGCTGCAGCCTTACTGCATTGGGACTCACAGAACAGCTCCACTTGTCCAGCCATGAGATGCAACTCACTGGCTACTGTTCGAGGGTGTTTGACAGCCAGACCTCTTCCAACCAGGAGCAATCTTGCTATAGGGAATAGGGCCAGCCTTAAAGTTCTCTTTCACTCTCTTAGTTGCATACATCTCCTGGAATCCAGGAGAGGCTTGTCTCCAATGAAAAGAGCTTGTGATGCCTCAAGAACCTCTGGTTGCTGTTTGGAGACCCATTTGATGGCCTTGAAGAGGATCATCTGGAAGGGAGGTTTCCAGGCATTGATGTATCTTGCTCCCAAAGCTTAGCCCAGAAGGCAGAAGAGCAGCTTCATGAGTCTTTGCTGGTGGAGGATGGGGAACAAGAACTTCCTTCTGTTCTGGGCTTGCTGAGGTCATTTCATGCCTCTGTTGTTTGACCAACAGTGGTTTACATAGTCCAAGCTGGCTCCTATTTACCCATGGGACTGGGTAACCCAGGCTGGTTGTGTTGCCTGTGGAGCAGCAGGGTTACCCTCAGGTACCTAATGACTGGCAGAGGGCTAAGCTGCCTGAAGGTGCTCAGCCTGGCACCAGTAAGTACCAAACCGTCCGCTAAGAAGGGAGATGGAGTGGTGTAGGATTGCTTTTACTTTTGTTTTTACTAATTATTTTAGTGTTTGGTAGGGTGGAAAGCCATGTGAACACTTAGAGTTTTGATGAAAGGCTCTTTAATGAGCATTTGCCAGAGTTCATACTCTGGATTTATGGCCTGCAATAGCAGAGAGGATGATGCTGGTTTTTGTTTCCTGGTGCTCTGCAGATCCATGATCTCTCACTGTTTCTCAGGCACCTCCTTGGGCCAGGACAGAACATGCTATGAGTTTATGCTCCCTCCTTTCCTCTTACTAATCTTGCCAGGTCCACAGTTCAGAGAGGGCTTCAGAGTGCATTTGCTCTAAATGGGCTCTGAGGGGCTCCACACGGCCCTGGGGAAGCAGAGGGCACAGGTCTCATCCCTGCTCCACCACACACTTATACTCGGTTAAGCAAGAAGACTGGCCTGTGCAGAAGCACTGTGATGAAGGACTCTGAGCCTGATGAGAGCTGGCTTTGTAGGGTAGAAAAGAAGGTGCTGGCTGGTGCATCAAGCAGGATCTGTACCCAGTAGTTTTGTTCTTTTGGGGGTAGAGGGTTCCTGGATTGCCATGAGATGGGCACTGGCTTTGAGAGGCTACTGTTTCACCAGAGCTTCCCTGAAGGCAGCGTATGGACCCTTGATGGGAAAAGGTTCTCCACTGAGCAGCAGTGAAGTGCTTCTGTGCTTTACAGTGTGTCTGTTTTCTGGGCTCAAAGCCCTTTGGGGTGGCCTGATGCTCTCTCAGTCCCTCTTTGACCAGAGGTGCCTTGCAGTCTTCTTTGGCATAGGCAATGTCCCTCTCACAGGGCCACCCTCCAGGTGTGTGCCTGAAGACACAAGTCAGGTAGAAGACAGGGTGAAGCAGGGATTATGGGTGAGCAGCAGATGCATGAGCAGCATCTACTGTGAATACCCTGAGGGATGGAGCAAGGTCCTGTAGGACTCAGCTGGACTTTGCTGTGCTGTGCTCTAGCACAGACAGGACCAGACGGGCTGCTAGCCATTGCTTGTCTGTGAGAGAGGGGGTGAGGAGTCCCACAATGACTACTAGGGGCCCATGTACTCCAGAGGGCTTTTACCCAGGCCTGCAATGAAGTTTCCTGGGGAAATGTTATTGCCCTTGGGAATGACAGTGTCTGTGCCTGCATCAACCCTGTCATTGTCTCTTCCTAGGCTGGGCACTCTCAGATGCTCTTCCTCCTTTTTAGCCAGCTCCTGATGGGATGAGCATTAGCCCTGGAAAGCTGGTGGTGCCAGACTCCTGCCAGTCTTGAACTCAGACTCATCTGTTCCTCTGTGTTCAAATCCATGAAGGATGTCTGTAACGCTGTTTGCCAGTTGGTCATCTGTGATGGTCACCACCTGAGACACCTTTGACAACATCACAGGGGGATGTGCCCAGCTAAACTGAGACTGTATAAGGGACAGGCAGGTTGGATGAGGGCTGTAATTAATGTAACCCCAAGAGGAAGCTGTTGGCTCTACAGCAGTCTCTCAGGCTGTGGCAGCCTGTCCATGCACACTGACCTGCGTGTAGGAAGTGTACATAATATCCATGCATTTTGGGAATGCTGCCTAATAACTGGGACAACTGGGGACTCAATTTCTGCTACACTGGCCATGCAGCATTCTGCTTTTGTTGTCCCAAGTGCTGCTCAGCTCCTGCTGTCCTGTTGCGTGACTGTTCCCTGACGGGCATGCCCATGGAGAGCTCACGCACTCCGTCCACTGGGGACAGATGTTTATCAAGTGTTCATTTCGATCCCTTAATGCCTGCTACCGTGGCATGAATATTCCTGGCAGCAGTGCAGGGGATTTCAGGTAAGAGAGCATTGCGGTTAGTCTTTGACTTGTAATAGTGCTCATTGTGTCAATGTCAGTGGGGTTTATTTTGGGGTGCCTTATAATTAGGGATTTCCTTATGGAGTTAGGGTGTGTGCTGGGGAATTTGAATTTATGCTGGGGATGTATAAACCCACCTCTGAAGAAGCATTTTATTTCTGCAAATGGAACTATCTCTGAATCTTTCCCAGTCACGTACACATGAGCAGCCCCAAAGGAAATGGAAGAAAATGGTTCAGTGTTTTTAATGAGGCAAGCATGAGAACTGATTTTGAGTATCTGTAGGGTGTCAGAAGTCTAGATCAGGATTCAAGTATGACAACAGAGCTTATTTTTTGTAGTTCCTACCCAGACTGCATAGCAGAGCTTTGGATTTGTCACTAAATTTGGGGTTCTTATCCTCTTCTCTAAGCTTTGGATCTCATTCCTCTGATTTCCTGATGATCTCTCGAGTTTTTCTTGGGATAAGGCTGTGGGGCTCATGTGAAGAGAAGGGAAGCAGACCTAGACTCTGGCTGCGAGTCTGTCTTTGTGTGGGAGACCCTGTTATATGATGTCCTTAAACTTTTATGCAGCAGACTCTGTCCTGCTCATGAACTCAAACAGATGCCGCCAAGGTCAGGGGTGCAGCCAGGTGGTCTATGGGATCTAGAGAGGGTCACTGGTGATACAATTCTGCTGCATAAAGGCACGTGGTTTGTCTCTTCCCTTTGAAGAAGTGGGTGAGGAGGATGATGCCAGGTCGTATGGACACAACGCAATTTCCCAGTCCTCACTCAAGCAATGCAGACAGCATCCAAGCAGCAGCAGCGTGGTTTGGCTGAGAGAGGCAGCCAGCCAGCCACTGAATCACCAGCAAGGTGCTTTTCACATGCAAGAGGACAGAAGCCAGCCACTGGTCAGCAACGAGGCTCATTTATTATCTCACAAGAATGAACGACTTACACAGCTGCAGTAATGTCAGCAGAACCAAAGCTTTGCCTGGGGCCCGTGCGCTCCCTGCTGCATTGGGCAGCAGTGGGAGGGTTTATGATCGAGAGGATGGATTTGGGAGATCCCTGAGCTGCAGGGAGTGAATTTGAGACTGTTCCCAGTGGCCTGTGTCCTCTTGAAGCCATCATTCCACAAGGCTGATTTCTGTTCCCTCTGTCTACATGAGTTGCCCTTAAAATAGGGGAGGGAAAATGCAGCCCCCAAAATGGCTTTTCTGCATGGAGGACATGTACCCAATAACCAACAGCCTCTTCCAGGAGTGAGGTTTGAGAGCAGTGAGGGAGCCAGATCCCATTTCCAGTGTGCCTGACCAGGAGCTGGTGGCTACAGGCAGGAGTGCCCTGGGTGTGCTGCAGCGTGTGAAGGTGGAAGGAGCAATGAAGGTTGTGGGAGCCCGGTGTCCCCTTGGGCGCCCTGGCCAGGTGCTGCTGAGTTACCCCAGGCAAAGCATGTACATTTCTCCAGGGAGGTGTCTGGATTTGGTGTTTGCCTTAGGGTTTAGAGACCCCTTGTTAGACACCGTGGGCCAGATTGAAAGAGGGGTTGAATGTCCCCAGCTCCTGGTATCATCTGAAAGTGGGGGTCCTGCCTAATTCATGAGGCTCCCAGTGGATGAAGCAGAGCCTCCCAAAATGGAGGCTGTCCAAACCTCAGGTGCACACATAGATACACTGCTTTTAACCCACTTCCTCTGCTCTTCCCCCTGATGGTGTGGGGCAGACACAAACCCATTTCCGAGGGTCTATGGGATCTGCAGAGGACCTTGGAGGACAAGGGTGGCCATGTCATTGCAGTCCGCCATTTCCATGTGTTTCTGCCACAGAGCAATGGCTTTTGCTTGCTAAGACATCTCTGCCTTAGGAAGACATGCTTGGCTTTGCTGGAAGCTCCTCCTGGCTTGCGATGCTGTAGGATGATGATGAGGAGGGTCTCCTTGACCCATCTCCTCAGCTGGTGGGGCTCTCTCCCAGGAATTCCCTAGCAAGAGAAAGACTCGCACAGGGCTTTATCGCCTCCCATGGCAAGCCTTGAGTATCTGGAGCTCAGTCTGAGCCCTTCCAGGCGAGTGGCAGCTGGCAGAGTGATACCGGTTGCCCAGGTAGGTATGATGGGGGGTGTGGGTGGATGGGGTGTACTGGTGCTTTACATGGAGCAGCCTACTGTCACCTTGCTTGGTCACCTGGCACTGGGGCTGGTCCTCAGTGTGTGGTGTAGGGCTGTTTGGCATGGCTACTCAGAGGAAATTTATAAGTGAGATGTGTAGGGCGGCGTGGGTGGGGAGGGGAAGAAGGCTATCCGGAGACTGCTGCCAGCTGGGTCTCGGCTCTCTGAAGCGATCAGCACCTCATTGTCATTGAGGCAGGGACAATGCTCAGAGAAGCCCCTCTCCTTCCCCCTGGTGTCCACCCTTTGCTGGCAGGGGACAAGCGTCATGGAGGGGAAGCTGTAGCTGTCGAGTATGGGGTGCACTCCCAGGGAATCGGGTGTCTCGTATATGTGGTCAATGTCGGAGAAGCTCACCAGAGCCTGGGTGGAGTCATAGGAACTTTTTTCCATGTCATCAGCCCCACAGGACTGAGGGTATCTCCCCTTGTCCTGGCCCTTCTGCCTCAGCAGGCGGAGGTCATCTCTGAAGTGGGGGTTGAAGAGCAGGTAGAGCAAGGGGTTCAGGCAAGCGGGCAGAGGTAGGACCACAAGGAGGACAGATTTGATGGCCTCTGGGGTGATGAGGAGGAGGTTGAGTGTGGAGGAGAAGGTGAGGAAGGCCACTGGGCAGTAGAGGAGGCAGTTGGTGAAGATCAGCCAGGCCACATGCTTGACCATGGCACAGTCCCAGACAGCGCTGAACTCTCCCTTCAGCAGGTTGCAGTAGAGCCGTATGTAGGTGCCCGTGATAGTCAGGAAGCAGAGCATGTTTGTCATCACCAAGGCCACAGTGAAGCCCAGGGTCGCGGGTTTCCCATCTGGGATGGGGTATGGGAGGCAGAGAGGGGATGCTCCATATTCCCCAATGGAGAAGAGAGGCAGAATGGCAGCCACAGAGGACAGCAACAGGCAGCAAAAGGCAGCAGCCTTGACCTTGCCTAAGGTGGGTGACTTTCCATAGCCCCGCACACAGGAGACTGAAATGCTGCACTGCATGGCTGCCAACGTCAGCAGAAAGATGGCAGCCTCGGAGGCAAACACCGACAGGAACCCTGTCACTCTGCAGCCTGTGCCGGTCTCCCACCTGGCGCCGTATTTGGCAAACTGGCCGTAGGTCAGGGCATCGACGAGAGCCAGCATGCTGCAGTAAATGCCGGTCAGCATGTTGGCTCCAGCTATGGAGCCAATGATGAACTTAAGTGGAGAGAGGTAGCTGGGAGAGGCAAAGACAGCCAGAATGACCAATCCGTTGCAGAGCACCGAGACCAGAATGATGACCCACACTCCCAGGCGGATGACCCAGCTCTCAAACAAGTGATCACAAGGCTTAAAGGGACCTGGAAGAAAACAAACCCCAAAGTTAAACCCAGATTATACCGCTCTGCTCTAGTGGTGCTGATCAGAGCAGTGGCCAGGTCACAGCCCTCTTCTGGCCCCACCAACCCCTTGCCTATTGAATGCTGAGGGCTGGAAAGGAGTTTACAACATTCTCTTCTGCATCAGGATGGCATCAGTGCTGCCTCTTGACTTGGTCCCAGCTCCCCCATGCTCTTCTACCCACACTGCGCTGCCTCTGGCATGCTCATCGGCTCCTCCTCTCAGATCTTGTCCAGGGCAGAAATGAAGTGCAGGGAGAGGTTGTATGTGAAATGTGAGAAATGGCAAACTTATCAGAGCTCCTAAAATATAAAAAGGTCGGGGCCTAGTGAAGCCTTTTTGCTCCCATGTCCCACACCTGCCCTATGATGAATCCTGTTCAATGGGGTAGAGTCTGAGCTCCAAGTGGGCGTTTGTTCAAAGGAACTCATGACCATAATGCCCCACGTTTCTGTGGGATTCCAGACCCACTAACAATCCTGGTGTCAGCCTGGCGTTTGGGTCCCTCTGCCCAGCTAAGCTGCTCCTTCTGATTGTACCCCCTGGATCTTAGAGTTAGGGATGTGGAGATGTGCGAGAGATGGCAGGATGCTGTGTCCAGCTCTGACAATTGCCAACCTCTGCCCTTGTACTCAAGACCTTGGCTAAGTGGTGTCTTATTGTTTCCGCATGAATGACCTCTGCACAGAGGAGATGGCCAAGATGAGATGAAGTGTTAGAGCAGGAGGGAGGAAGAACAGGGGGAAGAGGAGGAGAGAGTTGGGGTGGCAGGGAAGGGACAGAGGGGCCTGGGCAAGGAGAACATGGAGAATGTCAGGAGAAAGAATGGTGGAGGGTGGACATGGGAAGAAGGGGGAGGTCATGGTGGGGTAAAAAGGGGACTGGTGTGGATGCTGTTTGACATAGGAAAGAGAGTGGGGAGAGACTGTACACTGAGAGAGAGTTGCCCCTCGGAGGGATTTGGTTGTTAAAATGAGGGGCTCAGGGTGGGAGCTCAGCAAAACCAGAAACAGGGTGAGCCAAGTTTTAGGTGGTAGAGAGCAAAAGAAATTAGAGGAGATCAAGAAATCTTGCTCAGCTCAAAGCGGGTGGACATCTTTAGCTGGCTTTCCTCAGCGAGCCAGCACCTCTGTACCCAGGTAGCACAGCATACTCTCTGCTAAAATCTTCTTTCTTATGTCTATTTTGAAGCTAACTCAGTGGGACAACTGGCGAAAACTCTGTCTCTGCTGGTGTCCTACAGCTGCCTGGATGCGGCCAGGCCTCTCCAGTTTCCAACTGTGCCTATGTAAGACACCACTGAGCTGTGAATGGTGGCAAAACCAGAAGGCAGCTTCCTTGTGTCCCAGCCAGCCTGCGGCTGCTGGCATCTCCCTTTGCTCCTTTTTTCAGGAAACAGAGTGAAGTACCCCTGCAATTTGCAGTGCTGCAAGTGCGATCAGGAGAACAAAGACAAGGTCTTGTCATGCAGTATTCTGGGCTGGCCAAGACATAGCAAAGTCTAAGTCTCGCAAGGGAACAGGAAATTCTTGAGAGCCAGACTCTTGCTGCAGGCAGGTTGGTGGATGGAGGAGCTGGTGATACCTGGGATTCCTGTTCAGGGATACCATGACCTTGTCCTCTCCTTGGAGGGCAGCTACCTCTGAGTAGGAGATGGGAGCTCCTCACTTGTCCCCAGAATGGCCAGAGCCCAACCATTCAGGCTTCTGATCTGCACATCTGTGAGACACTGCAGGAAGGGTCATGGGATTCTGGGGATTTAGAGAAGCTCAAAGGAACCCAGATTTATTCAAAGCAAAGGTTTCTCTGGTTGCTCACCGGGGCTTGGGGTGCACTGAATAGTGGGGTGCAGCTTTGATTCCTCAAGATCCAGCTGGAGGTCATCTGCATCGAGGTCATCTGAAGAGAAAACAACAGAGAAATGGTGCTCAAAGAAGAACGAGCAGGGCCATCAGTGCTAGCTGGGCCAGAAGCTTTTCCCACTGTCTCTCCTCAACACAGACCGTTCCAGCCAGTTCCCAGCCCACAAGTTCAAAGTAGCTGCTGGTGTCCAGTTTGTCCCCTGCAGTTTGTTCTCCCTCATTGCTGTAGAGGAAGAGGGTTTGTAAATGCTGGTGGGTTGCAATGTGGCCAACCTCTCTGTTTTTAGGTTATTCCCAACATTTGAAGTGTAAGAGCCCCAGATCCCAGAGTTGTGTGACTGCAGATGCCTCCTCCCAGCACGCTTTATTAAAAATAAATATTCTAGCCAATGTGGTTACAGAAAACAAAGCCTTCAAATGCATCTTCTAAATGGAAGCTTTCTGGGCAGGCCTTGTCTAATGCTAGTTCATCAACAAGGACTTTGGAGCTTTGTTTGTTAGCCTCCACTTGTAGCACAAATTCTTAATCAACACCACCACCACCACCACCACCAGGCAGCTCAGAAGCAAAAAGACGAGAGAACCCAACATTTATTACTGTATTTTATATCCTATGATTTCTTGGGACTGCGATGCCTTGTTTATACCCCAGAGGCTCCCAGTCCTGGATTTGTTTGAAGTCAGACTGATCACCCATGGCTGCAGACTTTGGATCCGTGGGGTTTATGCAACCAGACTGCATTGCCCTCAGAGCCCAGCCTGCTGGGCCAGCATCTCCATCACGCTGCACCCTGAGCCAGACTTGGGCTCTCTGCGGGTCACGCAGAGACTCCTTGACTGAAGGAGAAGCTGCTGGAAGAGAAAGGGACTGAGACCTCAGCTGTGTTTTCCATGGCCTGTAGGTGTAGGTCATCACCAAGGAGAATGGCGTCCTCTTAATCTAATCCAAGACATGCTTTTCTGCTTTGTTGCTTGTTCCTCTTCTCAAACTGCCACTGATTCACAGTGCTGGGACACAGTGAGGACAGCTGCTGTCCTGCTGCACCATCCCCACCCCTGGCACCAGCACGGCCTTCTGCTCCCAGTGGAGGTCTCTGGAGGGTTTTCTGTGGGCAGGAGGAAGGGGAGAGGATGTGTTTTGAGCTTGCCACAGCCCGACAGCCAGGGAGCTGGCTCTGTGGCTGTGGGATGAACTCTCCCTTGGATGGTATGGATGGATGCTGATGCCCAGGTGTGTGCCCAGACACTGGCCAGGAAGGTGAACTTCCACAGTGCTGAAGATATGGCTAACATGAGTGGGATTTAGTCACCTAATCTGTTTAGATATGGTGTCTCTCAAGAGGTCTGCTCCCTGCCTGTGTTTGAAAATACAACTGGGATTATTTGATTAAAGAATGATGACAAATAACGTGCTATCTTTAGTGCCTCCTGACAAGCATTGTGGCTTTCTCGGCTTCAGTGAACTTTGGAAAAAAAAATGCCATTTTTAAAATCTGTCTCTGTAAGAGTTGAAATATTACTGCTGCTTTAGAGTCTGGCAAGAAAACACTCACAGTGGGATGGAAAATTTTTTCCTCCTTGTATTTTATAGTCTTACAAATCTCCAGTGTCTTTTCCATCCACAAAGCAGAGGTTGTGATGTCCAGTCACAATGCAGAGACTTGCATTTTCTGTGCCCCCCCTGCCACCCAACCCATGGTAATGTTAAAGTGTGATCTGGCCCATCCCTTTTCTCTTCAAAGGGCCAGAATGCGCAAAGGCTGGTTTTAAGCACAGAATAAACATCTGCATGAAGTGAAGGAGTGATATTTTGTTTTGCTGGGGCTACTGAGCTAGCTGTGAATTGCAAGCTGTCCTTGGCCAGCACATCGGGATTCAAAGCAGAAAATGCACCTCTCTCTGCTGGAAATCAGCACTTCTCCCAGCCTGGGAACTGTAGAGAAAAGGAAATGCCTGTTGTGTTCTAGCAACGCAGACTGCATTGGTTTTGAAGTATTATTTATTTATTTATTTATTTAAATTTTGCTAAGGCACCTACACTTTCTGAGGCCTTATGGAAAAAACTTACTTTGCTAGTAGTGCCTTTTCCATGGAAAATGGTTCCCAGCAGGCTGTACCAACACCAAACTGGGAGGAAGAGGAGAAGAATTGGTGGAGAATGGGTAGAACAAAAAACAACTGGGCTGGATGCTTCTTCCCCTTTTGTATTGTCTGCCTTAGCCGGGGCAGTCCCCACGCGGTGTTTGCAGATAATTGCTCTCTCCCTCAGAGTTAGGCCATGGGTGCCTGTGGGGAAGGTGCCTCTTGGGGGATTTGAGTAGCCTTCCTGAACAAGAGAAGTGTCACTCTAAGGACACTCCAGGGTTTGCTAGGTGGTTGCAAAAGTTAATTAGTTAGCTTTACAAATTAATGGAGGTGCTTGACTGGGTAAAGTGGTGTCCTATTGTCACGGATAACCATACAAGTGTGTTCTCTTCTCACTTTCTATCGCTTTGTTCCCTTATTGCAAACATATGCTCATAAGTAAATACCTCCCTTTCTATCCTCAAACCAGTGGTCCCTGAGGGGGTGCTGGTTTTGTGATGGAAGTGCCCTGGGCAATGGTAGTACTTGCACTTGGCCTGTCCTCTCCCTGCAGCCACTTTTCAGAGGGCAGCAGGAGGGGGCTGCCAGGAAGTGCTGTGTCGATGTCCTGTGTGAGTGACAAGCCCCCGAGCCATCTTTGGGCTGCTGCCTGGCCACACTGGACAGACTTGGGGCATGGGGTATCTGCTAAACACTGCCAATTATAATCCAAAGAGGCATACACCGAGCACCAAAAATTTTGGATACGGGACCTTAAATATCTGTTGTGACAAGGTGACAGTGATGAGACATGCACTGACCACACTACTTTGGGCCTCAGGTTGCCGTTACTTAATGGACACACTTGGGTGGTATCCAGGGGGTTCCCAGGCATCAGGGGTCCTGGGAGGATGGGAAAGAGCTGAGCTGACCTCAGGGTTGGTGGCACCACATGCACCCTGTGACTGGAGTCCAATGGTCCCTTGAGTGCTGGGCTCAGCTGAGGATGGCTGCTGGGTGAGGGAGGCAGCATTGCCTGGCTACTGGAGCAGGCCTGTGCCACCCAGGACCCATTTCTCCCCCCTGCATGGCTGACTGGGACAAGTCACCTTTCACTACCCGGCTGTGAGGTTCTGCAGACTTGTTAAGAGCTTCTCAGTCCCTTGCTGGAAGCACTACGCAAGGCTGAGAGGACATGGCTATCTGAAAGTGTGCCCCATCCCACTCACAAGTTCTCCCACAGCATTCAAGCACCCTGACGAGCCTGGCTGTCCCTGGCAGGGGCAGAGCCCTGAGCTATTTTCTCTTAATGAGACCAATTTATCTCTTGCATGGAAGGAATGTCTGGGAGTTTTATTCCTCTTTAATGAGGAAGTGTTACAAGATTCACCTAACAGAGCTGAATACCACTGGTGGCCATCAGAAAGGAAGCACCAGGGACAGAAATAAAGCAACAATTAGTTAAGTAAAAAAGCTATATCACAAAACCCTTATCGTCAAGGGTAGACCATGTATTGATGAATGGTATGAGAGTCATCTGCAAAAGCTGCACGTAGTAATGAAGGACGTTCTTGTGCTTTACATATTTGCACCTCTGTGGTTTGATATTTCAAGACAAACTCAGTGCTTTAACGTCCGAAAATGTGAGCCTTTATGAGCTGCTAATAGTCTCATCTGTCACATCTTAGAATCAGTCAGCATTCCCCTCTCATCCTAATAGCTCATGAACATACATATAATCCTTGAGGCTGAGACTGGCTTGGAGGTCTGGGAGGCTGTGGTACGGATTAGTCTGCTGAGAGGGCCAGGAGAGAGTGTCATTTGAGACATCAAATGCTTTGGTGCCCAGCAAGTGCAGGTCTGTAAGCAGTACTATGGGCCCTGGCTGCAAGCCAGGTCTTTTCACGGATGCTGTAATTTGCTAGGCAACGATATACACAAGGACTATTAAAGTATGGGCTGTGTTAATGACGGAAAAACTGACCCAGCCGAGCAGAAATTCCTGCAGCAAACACCGCAACATATGGCTTCTCTGTACTGTCTGTCCAGTGTAACCACCAAGTCTACCATGCTTCCAGGAGCAACATCATGCTGGTAGGAATCACGCTTGCTAGCCTCTGGCTGGACTGTGTATGCTGTTAAAACTTATTCTCAGTCTGTGAAGGATCGGGGCAGGGCAGACGGCAGGAGCAAGGAGGCAGGGCTTGTGACTCGCTCGCTGGCTGTGTCCTGAGGTCTCTGGCTCCCATCACTGCTGTAACACAGCAGTGTCCAGCTGCTCTGGGTCAACGCCTATTCTGTCTGCTTAGGATGTGGGAGACGATTCTGCAGAGACCGTGCTGTGGCTGGGTGCGCGCTGCTCCTGGGAGCAGGTGAGTGGAGTGTTCCCCAGGGACTCAGCCCTCTCCCCATCTCCTACACGCTCACAGCACCATCTGGTTTTGCCCTGGGGGCGTTTCAGAGCTCGGAAGTGCATGTGGCCTCTGTATTTACACAAACATATAAACAAACGCAGCATCCAAGCTGTGTCCTGCAATGCTATTTCCACTCTCCAGCAGTTACAGAGGAAGCTCATGCTTTTCTTCATGTTATTCTGAGATTCCCTTATGAAGGGCTTGCACGAGGTTTCCGCCTGGAGCTGCTGTTGTGCTATGAGACTGTGGGTGCAAGAGTTGTGCTTTGCATGTTCCTCTGCCGGCCTTGTGCAACGGATTTCAGGGAGGTCAATGCAGAATTGCATTTTGGAACACAGAATAAATTGACTCTTGGGCAAGATGTGCTGCTCACCTTCCACTGTGGAGCCACTTCTGCCCTGCATAGGGTAGCACTGTGCTGAGCTCATCATAGTCCCCAAGTCCTTGCGTTCGTACCTAACCCTGACCTTCGCTGTAGCGTCAGGGTATGTGCATAGGAGTAGCACAGACACAGGTCTCTCTACCTCCAGCCAGCTGCACATTCCAGTTCTTTGAGTTCATTCTCCTATTCAGATTAATCCTATGGTCCATCCTCTGTATGTTGTAGTAACAAAGACTGACATCCCACCACAGGCTCCGTACTGCCCAGAAGTCTAATGACCAAGCCTGGAAGCTCTCCCATGTAACCTCAGGCACTTTCAGTGGCTTGGGTGGTCTCCCTCTACAGTCAGCAAGACCTAATTAGCAAATGTGTCCAGATGTTGACGACTTCCAGATTTTTCTGTTAGATTGTGAAGGTTTGGACACACGAGATCAGGTCTCTCTCCAGTGACACTAATTGAAGCCCATTCACAGCAGCTGGCCACCATAGCTGGAGAAGGATCAGCCTGCCTTCCCTGAGGCAAGTGTAACTCCATGGCCGGCAGTGGGACCACGCCTGGAAATGCAGGACCACATCCTAGCTCACAGCATGGACCTGCCCATAGATTGATCACCATTCAGCCCAGTTTACTTACAGTGATTATCAGCATGACCTGGAAACAATTCCATGGTCCTCTTGTGGGTATTGTCCTCCTCAGGGCTCATGTTTTCTGCCTCCCATTGGTTGGACATCTTGAAGAAGCTGCTGCAGCTTCCATAGGCACAGCACTGGTAGGCGTAAGGTACCTCGAGGACTCTGAAAAGGGGGAAAGCAGAACGTTTAGGTGTGTCACCTCCATGACCTGACTCTCCATTGCTTTGCACTTTTTGCTTAATTTCCACATGTGATAAAAGACAGTCTATCATGTGATGGTTACTCTGGAACAGGACTTTGCTGTGGTGGAAAGGACTCCATGTAGGACAGAGCATGGACCTAAGTCAGCCCACGGTGTCTCTGCACTGCCCCACTTTTGGTGCTTAAGACACTGTCTGTCAATAGGATGTTGTCAAACACCAGTGCAGTGGAAACTGCACTAAAGTTCCTGGATAATTCCTAAGAACCTCTCTGCAGTTCTCCCTGGACTGAATTAGCCTCTCTTTCCTGTGCCTTCTGGCAATATGCCATGTGTATGTAGAGTCTTTTTTTTTTTTTTTTTTACCCAAAAGCCATTTTTTGCTGGGTATCCCTTCTTTTGTTCAAGGTGAGAAGCTTCCTGAGAGCTTGAGCAAGTGCAAGGTTCCCCTTCAGAGAGGCACCTCCAAACTCCAGTTCCATGAGCCTGACTCACCCCTGCCAGCTCAGGCAGGGAAATCTCAGCTCTCCTAAGTGCAGAAAGTTACTTTAATGTGTCTGATTTCTACTTGAAAGTAGGATTGTTAGTTGTTAATTGTAGCATGTATTACAAGGTTAATTAAACAGCAACTGAATGTCATCTGGATGAAATACCAGGCTATCAGTCAGCAGCTGCGTTTTCTTCAAAGGCAGCAAACTCCTGCTTCTTTGCTGGAAGTCAGGAATGCTGCTGATGAAGGCAAAGGGACCTCAGGTTTTCCAGACAATTAAGGTCTTCTGACAAGATCAGTAAATATGGTGAAACTCTATATTCTAAAAATATGCTTTTGTTTTAAGTTCCCAAACATTTCTGGCTGAGCCCCGGGAGGCTGTGGAAACTCTGTATACAAGCTTGCTTCCTGTTATAAGTTCCAAATTAAATCCTATTATTGAAAGGTGATGGGGAGGTACAGATCCTCCCAGGATGGCTAAGAACTGTTCTCCGATGACTCCTCCAGACATATACCCCAAGAATAAAACTATTTCATGGCAGTACCCCAAAATTTAGGAAATGTTAATGGGTCCATTGCCTTGTGTGGTTGAATGAGCAATTCCTGTAGATTCAGTCTTTCTGGTACAAATCCAAACCAGCTCTGCAGATATAAATGAAACTAGTTTAGAGGAGGAACGTTCCTGGAAATGCTGAGCTTGACCTGCTTTGCAGACTGTCATCTTGGGTGTAGAAAACCCTCCAGAAACTTCTGGGATCCCCTGCTGTTTGGCAACCAGTCATGCAGCAGATCCCAGCTATGATGAGTCAAAAAAATCAGAAGAGAAAGCCCTGCACACACCACTTCTGAGGCAGACTGAAGTGGGACCTCCCTCCACACTTTTCATCGGACATGAGCTATTAAGCCCAATGGTGGTGCAGTGACCTGTGACCCCAGCAGTGGGTGTATGAGTTTGAGAAGCTCCAGCCTTGGGATCCTGTACTAGATGAGCGGGAGCATCAGCTTATGCATCCTTGGCTCTAAGGGAACTAGCTGGGAGACCCAAACAAAAGACGGCTTCACCTCTGGGGAATTTGGGTCATCTGGACCATGGGCTCCTCACCCTGAGGGCAGGTGCCACACTGGAGACCCACCACTAAGGAAGGATCAGGAGAGCCAGAGCCTGCCATGCGGCACTGTGCTCCGAGCCTTTTGCAGCCTCATCTTGATCGGTTTGACCCCTTCAGGCTCCTCATTAATCCATAGCAGACAAGACATGACCACACAAACAGAGTTTACTGAAGGAAAGCTGCATGTCATTAGCTAGGACTGGCTTCTGGGAATGTTTTCCACTGAGAGAAGCCCTGAGCTAGGCCCACTCCATGCTTTCTGCTTGTGAGTGTTTGGGGTGGGGGGTGGTGGGCCCATGAGTGCATCACCACTCTCCCACGGAAGACTTTAAAAGACAAGGTGCATTAGCAGCAGATGAAGCTTCCTCAACCTATTGGCCTGAAAGGATGGAGCAAGAGCTAAGCATGAGATAAGCAAGGGAAGCAGGAGGCTGATCGCAATAAGCAAATACAGGCTGTGCTGGGTGCCAGAAGTGAAAGAGCAGACACCACCAGTACCTCATTTTGGGGAAGCTCTCCTTAGTGAAGGGCTCAGAGAGAGCTGGGTTGCCTTGGAGCTTCAGATGGGTCAGTCCACCCAAACCATCCAGGGGCAGCGTAACCAGTTGGTTATCAGTCAAGTCCCTGATGAGGGGAAAGCAGAGAGGGAGACCATGGTCAGGGTTTTGTTGCTAGTGGTATCTGAGCCAAGCAGATGCTTGGAGAACCATGCTGCCTGCCTTGCTGGATCCCGCAAATGTGAACCTGAAATGGGGCTGGGTGCTGCATGGGGACCAGGATCCTTTGGAGATAAATGGATTGATACTTCAGTCCCTGGGGAATATAAGGGGCAGAGGTTAATGCCTGCACTGAAAGCTCTGTGTGGTACCTACCTCTCTGCACATATCTGCCCTATGCATCTCTTCCCCCACCACTTCACCCATAGTAGGTCAGGCATGACTGCAGATCCCATACCCAGGAGTCTTAGTGATGGCATGGGGACTGGTGACCCCTCCAGAGCCAGCAAAGATGGTCTGCGATAACTTTTGCTGAAATGGTCTATCATGTTGATCTTTCGTAAAACATCTAAGGTGGATATGAAAGCATTGGAAAGTGAAGGCTTAAGTGTTCAGAGCATCTTGAAGATAGCCCCTTCTGCACTTTCACCATCCCTTTAATACTGATAGGAAACCTTGGTCTGCACATGCCAGTGCTGAGACACGCACCTCAGCACTACAGCCTTCTGATATCTAAATGCCAAGTGTAGCTTTGGGGAGTCATCTGAGGTCCTCAGGTACCTGCTGTCCACGGCCCACTATGAAAGAAATATCACTACAACTTACAGCTTGGTGAGCGAGCGCAGGGTCACAAAGGCTTCAGGGTGAATAAACTGGATATAATTCCAGCTCAGGTCTCTGCAAGGAAAGGACATGCCAGTTAGAGGGGTGCAGAGCAGGGCAGTGGAGCTGCTGACACTGGCCTGGACAAGAGCTTCAGTGTGAACAAAAGTGGGATCTGTAGCCCTTTGGTTGGCAGCAAATTTTGTCTCATTGCAGCTTTCTGGAGGCAAATACATTTGGGTCTATATTTGTGTGGTTTCTAACAGAAGGTAGAAGAGTTTGCCTCACAGGAGCTCCTCTAATGATACCAATGGGAAAGGTTTCTTTTTGGGTTCATTTCTGTAAATTTGGAGCTCTTATGTTAACATGATAAACCTCAGAGCAGTAGACAGGTTATGCCTTAGTGCCAGAGCACCCATGATGTGGTCATGCTGCTGGGTGCCTGGGCAAGGGCAGATAGGTTCAGGACCAGTGTGGAAGGTGAACCAAGGTAGTCTTAGAGTGTCTCCTGTCATGTACAGTTGGCTTGGTATGGGGAGGACTCACTGAGGCTCCTCAATATGCTTGCTCTGCCTCCATTTGAGCTGGAGGGCTCATCTCCCTCTGCCATCAGCAGAGAGGAACCAGCGTATCAAGAAGTGTGTCTTCTCCTAAGACTGACTATACGAGCGATCTCCTACATATATCTACATGTCTCCAGCTCTGAAGGGAGCCGGGGGTGCCTGCTCAGATGTGTGTGTCTCACTGCAGAAGGATAAAGTTGGGTGAAATGAATCCTATCTGCAGGGATCCAGGACATACCCAAAGGCAAATGCTGGAGACTACATGGTCATCTGTGCCTCTGTATGACTGCATTGTGGCAGCAGCATGCCTGTATTTGTGTGCCTGTCTGTAGTGTTACACAGAGTGTTCCTGTGCAGCTAAAAACATGGTGTATGCGACACTTGTGGGATCTCCAGAAACACTGGCCTGTCAAATGGCACTCCAATTGCTGCCCCGCAGGAAAAAGCTTTTATGTGATTCAGTTCACTTCCTAACAGAACGGTAAATAAAGGCTTGGAGGCTCTTCCCACACATCACAGGAAGAATCATGTCCTGTGGAGCCTTAATAGCTTCTCAAAGGTGTTGAGCGCTTAAGTAGGCTGTCTGCTGCAAGGTCACTGAGCCTGTCTGATATGTGCATGTGTATGATATGTGTACGCTTGTGCGCACTTAATATGTCTAACATATGCTTTTGGGCTGTGGGGAGACAGGCCCAAATCAAATGGGATGTTCTGCAGGGATGTTCCAGGAGGGCACAGCCCAGGACTGGCATGTGTAGGGAAAGGGGTGCCAGAGCTCATGCACACCATGGTAAGTCCCTGCCACCGGTCCATGGCTGTTTGGGCATGGAGGAGGCAGGTATCTGAACTGTGTGCTGTGCCACAGAGGAGTTGCAGAGTGTTATTAGAGTGTGTTGGGGCGGAGCGTCCGTTTGTGCGAGCAGCAATCCTGGCAGGTACTAAGTTTATTTGCAGGAGGTGTCTGCATGCAGAAGGAAAGCTAGGGAGAAGGTCTGCGCCCTGTTCTTTTGTAAGGGGAAGTGGAAAAGGGACTGGACAACAAAGTCCCCCAGCAGAGGCAGAGGGAGTGGGGTTGGGAAACTCTCCATCAGCCTGGCTGGGTGTTCACAGTTCCCCTTCCCCCAGCAAAAAACCCAAATGTCCNCTTACATGGAGCGCAGGGCCATCAGCTGCACAAAGGTGTCTGCTCTGATTTCATGGATCCTATTGTGCTGGAGACCACTGGAAAAGCAGAGACTGGTTTGAGAAAACAGTTGAAGGCAGCATTCACACTTTGTAGGGATCTTTGTCCCATGGCAGCAGATGCAAACTGTTACAGTGGAAGTTGGCATTCAAGCTTGGGAGGCCTACTCTCATGTCAAGGGGTAAACAGGATGAGCAACAAAACTGCTCCAGTGCTCAGATGGCCTCTCCTTTTGATGCTGTCATGGTGCCATTGATGTGCAGTGGTAAAAGGTGCCCCATTATCTCCAAAGCCATGCTGTTTTCCCACTCTGCTCCACCCTAAGCCTGCAAACTGCTTTGTCCAGAGCAGAAGAGCAGAGTTTGGAGCCAGTGAGTCAGCAAAGTGCTCTTCCTGACCCTTCAGGAAGGCCTAAAGGTGCTGCCCTTTGCCTTGGTGATGATGAAGAGGTTTTGAGGACTGAAGGCAGCTCAGATTTTCATGAATAAAAATTTGGATGTTGTGCTGAGCCCACCATCCATACCCTCCATGGGTGTTTTCATAAACTGCCTCAGCCCCAGCACATCTCCCTTCCATCAGCCTCCTGCACTCCCTGGGGTAGGGGTGGGAGCAGGGTAACAGCTGGCCATGGTATCTGCCATCTGACCTGTGCGCTCCCCATACCCCTCCAGAGACACCTAGAACTGATCCAAGCATCCACTTTGTGGGAAACATTCTGAGTTTTTCAGTTTTCTTTTCCCTAGTGTGGAACTATGGTGAATATTTTTTAAAATTCTTGCAAAATGCCTACCATGAATTCCCAGCCCTGCAGAAGGAGTGTCTCCATGTGTGACTTTCTGCAAGGGAGACAGCCGCTGCCAGTGCTCTACCTACAACAACTCTCTAGGATGTTTGTTGGGTAGTTGACCTGCTTTCGGACTCAGAAATGGTCTTGACTCCTCTCACACAGGGACCTGCACGTGATGGCTGTAATGTCTCAGCTGGTACTTGGCTACACATTCATGCTTCAGAGGCAGAGGCGTGAGGGTCTCATATCTGCTCTACTGCTGGTTTCTCAATGCCCCCTGTGACCAAGATGGCATTCCTTGTACATCTAATCAAGATTTCAAGTGAGGGTCATGGGAAGCTCTGTGTGCAAATTGAGGGGTCTCAGGGAGGAGCACTGAGTGGGAAAGGTGGAGCTTGGGAGGAAGGGGTATTGGAGCAAGCTTGTGAAAAAGAATTCAGGGATGTTTAGCTGCGAGGAACTTCCTGTGTGTTGCAGGTAAGAACCTGCACATTGGCAGTTACAGCAGAGCAACTGGCACACCTGAGGTGTTTCCATGCCAGGCTGTACCACCATGCATCACCAGACTTTTTTCCAAGGTATTTCCCAGCAGGAATGCTGATGACTGCTGGGGGTGGGGCTTATAGAGTGATAGCTTTGGGCTTAAGGGACCAAATACCCATTGTGTAAGAAAATCTTAATTTAAGGCACAGTCTGCCTGACTTAAGTCTGAAAGAGGGATTTACTGTGCTTTTTATATTAATGATAAGTCTGAAGTAATAATACTCTTAAAATATTTTAAGAAGAAATTTGGGCGCAATGGGTGGAACTACAGTTTTGGAATTGTGAAAGTTTGTAATTTTTTGATGTTGTTTCTATTTTTTTCAAACATTTTCCAGAGGATGTTTCAGATAAAAATATGTCCAGCTCTAACTTTGTCCTCAGAGCTCCTGAAGAGGCAGCAAGGGGTATGTAACTCTCATTTTCATGTGATTTCACACAGTGTCCTGACCCCTGGTTTTGCTAAGGCTGGATGATATGGTCTGGCCATCCAGGCTGGGCTGCTGCTGAGGGTGGGGACAACCTCTCCAGTGTATTTTTGTGGGGATGCTGCTCCCACACATCTATTCTTCCATGTTTCAGAATTCTATAAAAAATAATGGAGTCTATTATTAATTTTTTTTTCTCAAAAAGGCCAAGAACTTCTAAATGTAGGGCCAGATCTCCAGACTGTCTGAACTGAATGTGAGTAACTGTCTCAGAGCAACAGAAGTGCCTCCCAGGGCCCAGAGGAGACACAGTTCAAGCACTTCATGAGGAAGGCATCAGTCTTCTCTTCGGAAGGGCTGGCCCTGAGCAGTGTGGGTAAGAGCTGCTTTGCGCCCATGGCATAGGACCCCTCCTTGAAGCAGAAGACATTTATGGTAAAGATAAACCCCATTCTTGATTAGCTCATACTGGGACTTGAGTTACTAAAGTAAAATTCAGTGCTGTCACATCCTACTTCTGTTTGCTATGGTTCGGGCCTCTGAAAAGACCTGAGTGAATCATGCTCTTATGCACATGGAATGTATATCTGCTCTGTATTTACACATGGGCAAAGCATGGAGCTCTGGTCAACTCACAGTCCAAATAGTGATTTATAACACCCAACTCTCCCAGTGCTTGGTGAAGGCTGAGTTTTGTGTTTGGGAGCTGCCTCTATCCCCAGATCAGCCCCTTTCCCCCTGAGCAAGTAAGAGCATCACTTTACTCACAGCTCCTCCAGCTGCTGACATCGGTGGAAACTGGGCAGGTCTTCAATTTGGTTGTGTGACAGCTCTCTGCAGAGGAAGGACCAGCACAGAAATGTTAGGAAATCGAAAGCGAGTGTGCCTGAGCCCTCTCTTGGAAAGCAGATATTGCCGGAGAAGGGGAGGACCTGACTTCCATTTTGCACAGCTGTGGAGGGCCGTAACTCCAGGCGATGGGGATCTCTGCTCTGCACACACCCGACGCTTGCTCTGTGCATCTTTGTGCAAGGCAAGGGTTTTTCAGTGGTTCAGCCGCTCAACCAGCCCCAGCCCCACTCCCTCCAGCACCAGCTGTGGACTGGCAGAGCTGCTTCCACAGCTGGGGTGGGCTTTTCTTCCCCAGCCCCAAGTCAGCTGTGAGATGCATCCGTGCCAACTTCTGCTATGCACAGCCCTGCTTTTCTGTGGCCAAATATCGTGGTTTGGCCTCAGAAGGCAACAAAGGACCACGTGGCAGCCGCTCACGCAGACTGGAGCCCCCACCACCACTGTGGCTGGGAGGGGGAAATCAGAAGAAAAAGGTAAAACTCATGGGTTGAGACAAAGGCAATTTAACAAAACAGCCAAGGGAGCAAGAAAACAACAACAATAGCACTGACAGAGGAATATACAACCACGATTACGATACTGCCACTTGCCGATGACACCCAGGATGCCCCCCTGGGTGCGTCCTGCTCCCCCGGGGGTCACCTCCTCTTCCCCTCTCCGAGTTCCTGTCCCTACCCTTCCCTGGCAGCTCAGCAGCTCCAGCATGGCCCACATGGGATGGGATACCACTGTCCCTGCTAGGTCCTGGGGAGAATTAACCCTATCCCCGCCAGACCCAGGACACCAAAGCAGAAAGGTGTTCGTGCCAGAGCTCCCATCCTGCTGTTGTGGATGGGGAACCTCACGAAAGCTGCAGATGTTCTTGTGGATCCTGAGGAGGTTTTGGCCAGTGGAGCAGCCAGCCAGTGGCCTTGCCTCCTTCCTGGCACAGCAAACCCAACTGTCCATTGCCCGCTCTCCATTCAGCCTTTCCTGGCTTCTCCCCATGGTTGTGGGGAGGGGCTGTGGCACAGGCAGGGATTAGGTACAGGACATTACAGACTGTGGAAATTCCTGGTTCCCATTCTTTCAAGTGCTGCTACTTGAAAGCAATTTCCAGCAAACTGCTGTTCCCACTGCTTCACAGCCCAGTGGCATGCCAGTGTCCAGGGTAGAGTGAACTGGTAGCCAGAGAAAAATCTATCCTGGCACAGCTTAATGTGAATTTATAAAACTGAAATGCACTGGCTAAGGAGTAATGCTTAAAATCAGCTTTTCTCCCCACCAGCAGAAGCTGAATTTGTGGCTGTTCAAGGGAAATTTGCCCCAGGATAAAATTTTGTATGTGGCCTCTCCACCAACTTTCCAAACTCAGTTTCCATCTTTCTGCCAATAAGTTGCTGCTAAATATTTCAATTATTTATTTATTTTTGCCAACCCCCTCTCCACCAGTTCTTCATGGTGCGGAGGAGGAGGGAGAAAAAAATCAAGCAAAAGGTTTGTGCTTGGCTCAAGTTTCACCCAGTATGGAGAAAGAGCTGCAGCATCAGTCACTTTTTCCTGGACTCTCAGTCACTGAAGCTGCATTGTGGACACATCAGGATGAAGGTACTGGTGGCATCAAGGGCCTTTAACTCTGCTTAGGGAAGCTTCAGCTATTTCTGCTTGAGAGGAAAGACAAATCTGTGCCCTGAGCCCCAGAAGCTCTGGACAAAAGCAGCAGGACAATGTCAGGTTGACGCTGAGCTCAAGCCTTGCCTGGGTGTGCTGGGCTCAGTGCCCAGGCACAGACTGGGGTCCCATCACAGCCTCATGTCACTGTGGTGGCTCTTACATGTGTCATGGTGGCGGAAGAGCACTGCATGTACCAGGTGAACCTGGAGAACAACAACCAGACCGAGGTCAAGCTGGAAGCCTGGGTCTCTTCCAGCCTGTTTGGTGTCTCCTGGGCTGTCCAGGAATTTGGTCTGGCCAGGTTCAAAACCAACATGACCAAGAGCACTTAGGGATTTGAATACAAGCTTACATCCCCGTGCAAGGTCTCTGCAGAAAATCTGCAGTGTGATGCGAGCAGTAGAATGCCAAAAATGTGGCATTAACTGTATCATCTGTATTCAGACGTGTCACAGTTGTAATTTCAACCTGATGAACTGCCATGGGGCTGGCAAAGTGGGGGAAAGCAGAGAGAACAACTACTGTCTCTGTGGGGACAAAGGCAAGAGAGATGTAAACATTGGCCCACGTACCCTTTCTCCAAACTTTGAAAGCAATGAAATTAATGTCAGTAAAATTAACTGGAAAAGAGAAAAAAGGAACAAGGTGGGGTGTCCCAATAAAACTCTCCCACAAGGAGGGGGAAGGCATGAAGAACAGGCTCTGCTGTGAAGGTTTACAGTCTGATAACTTGCAAACATAAACAGAGCACTTGGGACCCTACTACCTGGGCCATTCTAAAGGATACATACACTTTGGTGGCAAGATGTCCATTGAATTGGTCCAGATGTCTAAAGATGAGAGAACTTCCCTACAGGGACAGCTGGAGCCAAAATGTTGTGATCTGCTAAGTTACAAATTGTGTTCTTTTATTTTTATGTTTTTCTCTTGTTTCCAGTTTCTGTGATCAAGAATTCACTCCTGTTGCTTTCCTGGAACAAACTTGTTTTCATTTTCAGCTTGCTTGTATAAAGACTGATGAGAGGCAAGCCTCCTGTAAACTTGTATAAATCTGGCTCCTGACTCATTTCCTGTGGATGTCTCCAACTGCAGACAAGGTTGGGGATCTCAGGAACGAGGGATGTGATACTGGAGAAGATGCAGGAGTTTTTCTGAGATGCTGATTTCATCATGTACTAAGTTAAAGAAAAAAGCACATCCCCCGGCTCAGCGCCATTCAGTGCCTTCCCAAGCAGGTAGAGTGAAAGCATCTCAGAGAGTCTGAGCAAAACCCTGACCTGCCACTGCTGCACCATCTGAGGGGCCGTGGCCATGTGGCCTCGCAGGTCTCCATCAGGTCAGACATGTCCCTCCAGGAGAGTGAACAGGTTCCTTCCTCCAGATAATAGCACTTGCTGGAGCTCCTACTGCGGTAAGCCAACACTGTGGCAGAGCATTGTGTGAAATGTGATTTACCCCTGGCTTTTGTGCTGTATGGGAGGTCTGAAATGCTGCTGCTGTTCTTACCCACTACCTTTTGCACCCTCTCTACTCTCCTTGCATGAGGCAAACAGTTCCCACTGGTGCAGAGCAAGGAGGAGGCAAATGTGGATGTGCCTTAGAGCTTATAATCCTGAGTCCAGAGCATCACGCTGGAATGAAGCAAGTCCAAGAACATGCAGAAGTCAAGGTAGTGCCTAAGAAGGTGGTGTTTTCTGCATGGAAAAGGTAATGGGAACAAGAACCACAGGTCTTCCGTAGCTGGTCCCCTCTCTGAGCTAGACAAGAAGAAAGTTTGATTTCTGATGGCACTTCTCTAAAAACCAGGCAGGAAAGAGAAACGTGTTACTCACAGGACTCGGAGGCTGGGCAGCTGCTGGCACATCCCCCTGGGCAGTAAACGGATGCCTGCTCGGGTCAAGGTCCTAGAGAAGTGGAGGAGAAAGAAGAAATGGTGTTACTGAGAGCCAGCACACAGACTGTGACCCACAATCCTAGATGGTGGCAGGAGAGACAATATCAACGGGCTGAAGAAATACCTGGAGACAAACAAAAACTGACTTGGAAATGGGCACTTCTGCTGCACCTGATAAAGGTGAATGTGCCTACAAGAAATTCTGGGATGTTGCTGAGTACTGAATACACTGCCATCTTTGGTCACGTGGAGGGCAGGTGGCAGTGCCCTCTGTGACATGCCCTGCCATCCCAGTTCCCCATTGGCCAAACTGAGGATGTGCCTGGAGCCACGGCTGCCTCAGAAACCCATGTAAGAGGCATGGATGGTGTTTCCTTGGGTCCCTAAGGCAAGACATGGCCAGGTGACACTCTTGGGCTGGAGTGCTCAGCTGTGCTCCTGGTTTGGGCAGTGTGAGGGCAACCATGGGTGGCCAGAGACAGCCATGTCCTGCAGGCTCCTGATCTCCTGAGTCTCGTGGTATGAAGATGGGACCAGATCAGTTCCAGGAGCCCCCAGCCTGGGTGGGTAGATGTGTGATGAACACAGCAGATTTTTTCTGCACTGCACTACCAGTGCTGGTCCCAGGATGGGCAGGGACACTGTGTCTGAGCAGACCACACTGAAGCACTGCACCAAAAAGGCTTGTTCCTTCAAGATACAGAAGCAAAGGAAGAAAAAAAAAAAAACAGAAAAAGATTGGAGCATGCTCAACAGTACCAAGAGAGCAACTCACAGAGAGGAAAGCTGATTTCAGGAGCCACAGGGGTGAAATGAAGCAGAGAGGTGGGTGACCAGAGAGAGGCAGAACTGAAGACAACCAACTGCACAGCACTGTGGAAGTTGTCCTTGCTGAAACAGCCTGGACCACCTTGAAAGAGAAAGAGCACAAATAGCAGGGTAAAAGGGAGAGAGTTGCCACTCACAAAACTTCTAGGCTGGTGGTGCCTTTAAGGTCTGGGAATTCTCTGATGTCTGTTGCACCGTTGAGCGACCTGCAGAGAGCAGAGGGTGAAGTGAGGTGGACAGAGGACGCAGAAGCAAGGGCAGCTGCACAAGGTCCTAGACCCATCAGCCACAGTGGCAAATCTGCTTCCTCACACCCAAATGGGGTGATCCATGGGCAAGATCCACAGGTGCCCCTGTTATCAGCACATCACTGCTGGATGGGCAGTGGAGCAGATGTTTCACACAGCACAGATACAGTGAGCCAGAGTTGGGCATTTCTATGTATAGAGGCTTGGCAAGCTCAGACCCTCCCCCAACCACTGACATTCTTGGCATGATCTCTATCCAAATTAAATAAAAAAATCCCAAACAATTACCGTGGAGAATGTAAGCAGGGCATCCCACCCAAACCTCCCAGAGTCTATGTATTTGGAGCATATGGGTATTTGAATGCATGGGTGTTTGAAGGACTTACTTTATTTGCCTGAGTGTGCGTTGCTGCAGCGAGAGGCTGGGTAAGGCTTATAAATAGAGATTTTGACGTTGCCTCTGCTTCAATATTTAGTGCTGTGCCACAACAGGTTAGCTGAAAAGCCAGCCAGTTCAGGCCAGCCGTTCTGGTCCAGATGGTGCCCGCCACACGGTGGTGGCCCTGGAGCAGGCTTAGGACCATACTTGTGAAGGAAGCACTGTCACAAGTCACTGCCCAGTAAGATTATTTGTGCCATGGTGTTGGTGTTATGGAACATGTGTTCCTCCACTTCCATATCTTGTGGAGGAAGGTAGATACCTTCAGTGGCCTAGTGTTTGGGTAACCACACAACAGTGCAGCGCTTGCTTGAGCAGCAAGCAGCAAACATCATGGTGGCCCTTTTCAGTGCAGTGTTTGCTGGTGCTTATGCAGCTATGGAGACCTTAGAAGACTCCAGTGCCTGTCAGCTCCAAAATGCCCTTTTAAAAATTATTCTTCCTTGGTAGAAAACATCTGCAGTGTCTACTCCTTGGCTCACTGCCTTTGGGGCTGGCCAGAAGACTGGTATCATGGTCTTCTATTGGCACAAGGGCTCTAGAAAAGTGAAAGGGAGAAGGCCACTAAGGTGTCTAGCTCACAGGGCATAGAGCTTGGATGTGTTACCTCTCTGAGGATGTGCTTGGTGAACTTACAGAGTGTGGAGCTTTGGCAAGTACTGGAAAGCAGACTGTCCAACAAACTGGATGGGATTGTCATAAAAATGGCTGCAAAAGAAACAAATAATTCTGCTGCACATGAAGATGCTAATACAGGTCAAGAGCCTTGGAACAGCTGTATAATGGGTGCTGGTTATCCTGTGAGGAACCCTTGTTTTCCAGATAACCCAGGCTCTCCCACTAGCCTGTTTTGGCCAAGCATTGGTACAAATGAGGTGGTGTGCTGTGAAAGAGCCCTTTAAGATCCTGCTGAATCAGGCAGGCTAAGAAGATGCAAAGCCCTCCTTCAACACTGCTATAGTGCTATAAACCTGCTGGGAAACACTTTGTATTTGCTGACACCTCTTCTGATCTTAACATATTCCCAGCACCAACATCTTTCCTACTTGCCACAGTCAGTGGAAAGAAGTGAAGAATAGCTTTAGGAGTTGAATCACGTCCTATAAGAAGCACCTTTCCCCCACCAAATGTGAAAGACTTTAGACGGGCAGATCCAATGGAGACATGAGTATTCTGGATGTGTCCCACTCCCACGCAACCCCAAGGATGGTGCCCAAGGAAGATGGATGGGGATGGGGTTGGTTTGTTTTGACTGTTTTCATCCAGTGTCACCATGGCTTTCCAGATACTGATATTTCTATAGCTTAGGTCCCAGACTGGCCAAGTAGAGCTTTTGTCACTTGCCATGATTTCCAATATCAGTGTGGTTCAGGGAAGAACTGTCCAAAAATCTCTACCTGGGTCTGGGTCAGAGGGGAAATGAGCTGACGACTGGATGCATTTATCCGCAGAACTTTGTGTCCATGAGTCTGGGGTAGACACACAATGATCTGGTGTCCCAGCTCCCCAACACATGTAGCTAGTACTGTAGCTGGCTACCAGCTTGTCTAAACACAAGGAATAAACACAGGCAGATGTCAACCAGGGCTTAGAAAATCCTGTTATGCACAGCAAGATTTCCATGCAGACCACCCATACATTGTTCCTTCACTGTTATCACCCAGTACTGCAGCAAAATTCAGCTGCAGGCCAAGGAGAACCTGTGGCAAAAAAATCTGAGGTGCAGCTGAGAAGGAGGTAATTTCAACTTGTGTTGATCCATATAGAATAAACATCAAATTGTTGTTTTGCTGACAACTGGCAGAAATCTCAACAAAAGACACCATGAAATGCCCCTTTTAGGGGGATGTAAGGATTTAGGAAACATTGTTTAATTTTCTTACATTGTTTGGAGGAGGGGATTCCCAACAAATGCGTTCTCTGGAATAGCTTTGATGTTGTTGTTATGAAAACCACTGTTGGGAGAAACAAATATCTTGATGTTAATGGATGAGAAAGGCTTGGAGACACCTTCTTTCCTCAACACTTTTTAAAGGCAGAGAGCCTTCAAAACACCCATAAAATGGGAATGTGAGGAGGTGAGTTCCCAGCAAGTGAACAAGGTCTGTCCTTTGGCAGGACAGAGCCCTCATTCTGCTGCATTTACTCTGTGTATGGCATGGTGCTCCATATCTCACTCCACTGAACTCACCAAGAATACAATGACCTAAGGTTTAACACTTTACAGGTCAGGAAATAGGAGCAAACAACACACACTTATTTTATATCTTCCAGATATTACAATTTTTATGGATTGTCTCCATTATAGCTCCACAGATGTGAACCAGAGTGCAGCCTACCGTGAATTACTGGTCCATAGGACCTCGAAGTATTTGTAGATCTAGCTGTGATATTTTTGGTTAAGCTTGAGAAAATTGCTATCCGCAAGCTTTTGCAGCAGAAGAGAGCTCTGTGGCCACAGTCTGATCTCCCGTACATGAAAGGCAGCTGCGGGATCCTGTGTCAAGGACCAAGACTGGCGCTGGGTGATGCCCAAGTAGTTCAATCCCAGAGGAGTCTGTGTGAGTGATTAGTTAGATGGCTGTTTGAAATGTGCCTCTTATTTAGTGATGGGCATTTCAAAAGCTATTGCAAAGTGGATTAAGGATTTTATTCTCATTTTGAATGTCAGAGTAATGAGAATATGTGGTCTATCTGAGAAATCCCCTTGACAAGAAATTCTTCCAGTAAAAGAAAAAAGTAGTGTCAGATTTTTACTCCAAGCCTCCCAGAAGCACCAAAGCAGTTGCTTTTGTCCCACCCCAGCCTGTCACCAGTATGACACAATCTTAGGGTTCACAGGAACTGTGGATCCACATTAACTCAACTTGATCCCATGTTGGGGCTTTTGCCTTCATGGGGATGGTTTCCCATTTTTACTGACTCAGAGGCTGACTGATTAGAGGAGAGAGAGCTAACCACTAAAATGGTCATAAACTTTTGTAATTCTCTATTATAAAGTTGTCCTGAGGGAGACCAGTTTCTGCAGGTCAGAGGAGGTGGTGCAGGGTCTGCAGAAGCCATGGTCTTACAATAACACAGGTAACTCCATGATTGTGGCCCTAAGCTGGGGAATGGACATTACAAGTAGCTGGAGATCAGATGGACTTTGAGTTCATCAGATGCCACATGAGAATGAAGAGCTGCAGGAGGAACCTGCTCCAAGCCTGGTGGGGCATCTCTCATTCTCCTCCACCAGTTGCAGTGCAGAGGCTGCTGTTGAGGTGAGGGATAAACTGGTTTTATATGCGTGGTGGGGAGGGCTGGGAAATATAAAAGGCTTGAAATGAGTGGTCTCCCCAAGACAGAGCACACGCAACACTTCATTGGTTGGTCTCCATTGGGGAATGCTTTTGAGAAAAAATAAATAGAAAAATCTCACAGCTCCTGCAGTCGGCCCAGCGTCCTGATAGCCCCAGGGAATTCCAGCAGCTCATTGTAGTTTAGATCCCTGAAAGACAGAAAAGGGAAAAACATTCATTAATGTGGCTGTAGGAACTCAACTGAGTGTATCTGTGCTTTGAAGGCATGGAAACTTGGTTGTTAAGCATGGGACACAGATTTTTCCTACTGTGCAGATCCAGCAACTGCCTGGAAACAAAATCTCACACATTCCTGCAGCAGAAATATTCCCTGCTAGGAGCACTGTCAGGCAAGAGCCAGTCCAAGCCATGGCTGTTGCCATCTGGACTCCTTCCCCCCAAGTCCCTCCATGCCTGGCGCTGGACCATGTTGCTGCTTTGCATCCCCAGAGCGCCCCGGCACCCTCTCCCTGGGACTCACCCCTAGGCACTTTGACTGTGAGTCACTTTTCCAGCCTTTCCAGGTCCAAATGGGGTGTTATGAAGGACAAGAAACACAACAGCAGCTTCAGTTGTGTGGGCCCCATGGAAGGGCTTTCTCTGAGCCCCCTCACCATGCAGTGCAGAGGGGATCAGGGGACCCTTGGTACTTGTCCTGGGGACGCCAGTGCTCCCTGCCGCTGGGACATGCTGTGACTGGAACCAGTGGGGAGAGTGTGATGTAGGAAAGCCTAGGTCTTCTTCTGATGGTTGGGGTGAACCCCATATTGGAAACTGTGAGCCAAAGGTGCACATCAGTGCAAGAGATATTGACACTGTAGAGTGTTAATTTCAACTTTCAGTATAATAAATTAAGTAAAATACATGTTGATCATAGTGACAAGTGCGGAGTTTACCTGCCCTGACAACTTGGCAATCGGACAAGACATATGAGCCTGAATGAAACCTTGTGGGCTGTATTTGCTCTCCAAGGGTAGGCTGGCACCTCCAGAAAAGGATTTATTTGAGCCATGGGGCACTGCTGGGAGCCCAGGAGGAACAGCTCTCTGAAGGTACCAATCCTGCTGTTGACTGGAGGGGGCCCATGGAGACTGGCTGGGATTTAGTTGTGAAGCACTCCTCCTCTAGCATTCCCAACACTCTCATTTGAAAGGCAGTTCCAGCTGAAATGGTATAATTTGACCCCATCCTGGCCATCCCACAGACCAAGACACGGAAGTCTGAAAACCATGCAACTGCTTCCTACCTGCATGAAACTCACTGAGTTTTAAGTGGTAGATACTTTGGAACATGAGGGTAATTACTGGCTCCTGGAGATTACTGTATAATTACACTTAATGGACCTCAAAGTAATTACCATGTAACCTGGATTGTGGTTTACAGAACAGAAATAACTGTGCATTTACACAGCAATGAGTTGCTGCCCAATTACCTTGTAATTCTCATCCTCTGGGCCCATGCATGGTAATTACATTACGATCTCTCTTGGCCCCCCTCTCTCTTTTATAGTCTTCTCCTTTACCAGTGTCCCTGCTTGGGAATTGCTCTGCAGCACTGTCTCAGCTTTGCCCTGTAGGTATTTACACAGTAAATCACCCCGAAGAGTCTCTCCAAGTTGGTCTTCCCTTGTGCCTTCCAGGACTCCAGGCTTATATGACTTATTCCACATCTTTCTTCTGATTTTGACCACTGTCTTGTAGTTCCTTAGGACATGAGGCTGGCCTGAGTGGGTTTTATCTTGTGCAGCCCCGAAAAGCTCCGTATTAGACCTTGTTGCTGGGTTCCCTTTGCAGTGCTGGGGACGTGATGGTTCCTGCTATGGCAGGGTTTGCCTCCCCACACCACTGACTGTTTTCTCTCCTCCAGTTACAGAGGGAGTCTGGCTGCCTGAACTACATATATGGATTTTAGCAAACGAATCCTGCTCCTGTAGGACCTAAACCTCAGGGTATGGAAAGCGTTCACATAGTTCAATAACCAGCAGTCAGTCTGAGAGGAACACAGGGCTGGTGACAGGATCACAAGCTCTGCCTCCCCACATGTCCAACCTGCAAACTCATTGGCAGAGTCCCAGCACAGACGAAGCTGCTGTGCGCATCCCCAGGACCAAGACAGAAGCAATGTGTCCCCTCCTCATACCAGCTCACATATATTAAATATGAGAGCTCTGCGCCTCCTTGCTCTGACACACTCAGTTCTCTTCTGGGTCCAAGCAGATTAGTGATTTTTCCCAGTCTTCTCTGCTTTTGCCCAAGATGATCTGTCTAAGAATTAATAGCTCAACACATGACTGCTCATACACTTCACTCTTTGCAAGGCGTGTGTAGCTTGTGATCAGCTCCTTGGATGCTCTCAGCCAATTTTTCCCAATGATATCTGTTGGGCATCCATCCCTGTCAGGGCTGAATGCCTCACGTTGTACAGGCTCCGTTACGCAGGGGAAGGCAGGGCAGGACTTTTACAATGCACATCCCTTCACCAAAGCTCAGAGAGGCACAGGAGCAGATTTCCAAAGAGAATGAGCAGTTAGAAGTGCAGACAGGACACTGCTGGGTGTTTTAAAGCATCAGTAAAATCCCTTTAACCTTCAGATCACTGCACTGACTGAAATCAGAGGGCATTAGCAGCCTGAGCTGACTGACAGTCCCAAATCTCTATCTATGCTTAAGGCACTTAATACCTTTAAAAGTCTCACCCTGCAGTGACTTTCCAAGATTACAGTGAGGTTTCACAACAGCGCAGAAGCTGCAGAGGTGACTCAAGGCTGGGTGTCTGCCTGTACCACTTCCCTCCCTTTTCCCACAGGCTGAGGGGCTGAGACCAGCCTGTGCGATGCCGAGGGACAGCCCTGGAGGAGAGGCTCGGGGAGCCCTGTCCCCAGGTGACACAGCCCACTGCCGTCACATCCCTGATGCTGGGGGAAACTCTGTGCGATGGAGTGGGATTGAGCTTCTCCCCCACGATACCCAATGTGTCTGTGAGCAGCTGACATGGAAAATATTGCCCAACAGATGCTTGGCTCACCTGTGAGCTACTAACAGAAAAAAGGAGCTTAGAGCTGTAACCAACATCATTTACAAGGAATCATTCAGGATCGTCGTGGGTGTGCTCCTCTCTTTCTCTAAAAATGCATTTCCTTTCCAGCCCATGTCTCTTCCAGGCAGGCTGGTCTTTCATCAGTAGATGAAATGTTCATTTGTTTGTACCCCCATGTGTGTGCAAGTATGTACAGGACCAGTTCTTCCTGAGCGAACACACACCTTTCCCAGTCCTGGCAGCACCTCAGTGCCTCCCTCCCTCCTGCACTTGACAGATACAAAGAGCATTGTGTTCAGCAGCTCCTTCTGGGTAAAAAAAGCTGTCTCTGAATGCTGGCATATACTGGGCTTGTTGGAAAGTGGAAATGCAACCAGGTGCAGTCATGCTGCTCCAGCCTGGCTGCCAGCAATCCCAGTCTCTTCAGGAGAGACAATGTGCCCGTGCTCGCTCCTGCTGGTGCTTCCTGGTTTTTGGTGAGGTGAGCCTCCCTCCTGGAAAACAAACCCAATTGTGCTGCTTAACATCTCCCCTGGGTGATGCTCGCAGCTGACTGCTCTCCATCCCTGTGCCACTCGCACACCGCCCTGACTTGCCTCCCGTGCTGGCCTGTGCCGAGCCCTGCCCATTGCCGGGGGTTCACCTGGCTGGAGGAGGCTGGAGGAAGCCAGTTCCTGAGATGGTCCCCAGGCATCATCTCTTCCTTGCAGTGGGGCAGCTCTTACCAAAGCCCAGACCCAAACCAGGACACAAGAGCGGCTTCTCTCTGTCTTCCTGCTTCCCAGAACTTTAGCCAGGCTCTGGTTCAAGTAATGAACCAGAAACAGTCTCCGACCTTCTCTGCAGGGGAGACTGTGGGTGTTCGTGGCACTGGGTAAGTTTCTGGTCATTTAGTGAAGTTCAGTCCTTGGATCTTTTCACAGATGTCTGATATCAGAAGGGCTACATTCTTCCAAAACATTGTTCTTCTCTGCCTGCTCTCCTATGCCGAATTTGTCCCAGCCTGTGCACCTAGTGGGGGGTCTCCAGAGCTTCTCTCTCAGCATAGTATCAATGCAGATGGGAAGGAGTCTGGGCCCAGGAGGATTTTGCATTTTGATTTCAGTGACAATAAAATCTCCTCCACTGAGCATGTCAGTGAACTGTACATCATTTCCAACCCCTTTTCAGGTGCTGGGTGGATACAGAAAATGGACATGCCATAGAAAATGCCTCCAAGTGTCCCCTTTCCCTCCCTGCCTTATCTGGGCTGCTTGGGCAATGCTTTGCTGGTCCCAGCTCCACACTTGGACATTTTCCCAAAGCTTCCAGTTTTGGGAAAGCTGCAAAAAGCCAAACTTGTCGCCAGGTAATACTATCCTGACTGCCCTGCTGTGGCACATGGGCTGGGGTGGCCGTGGGGCTGGCCAGGGAGGCGTCTTGGCCCAAGGGAGCTGGACCTGGCACTCGTGGGGTCTCAGCTGTCCCCACTCTGGGGTCTGACCTGAGGCTTTGAACACTATGCACTGGCTCTCCCAGCTGTGGGGTGCTGCCTTTTTGGCACACCTGGGAAAGTAGATCCAATGACAGCATTACCTGGTAGAAAAATGCCAATGCACCATGGCCATGGCTATTCCAAAACAATAGAGAAGCCCCATAACAAAAAAAGAAACAATGGGCATGGCATAGGGAAGAGAGTTTTGCCCATTTTCAAAGGCTTTTGGAAGAAAATCATCCAGCCAAAAGGTTCAGAAATGATGTGCAAGAAAATGATTATAACAAAATCACTTTCCTTAGGTGGGCTCCAAGTTACCAGCTCTAGGCATCACACTGAGATGTCAAAAGGAGCCTTGTCTGTTCTTCTAGTTGAAATTAAAACCTCTTAAAGGTCACCCGGTCTGCCCAAGACACAATGAACTGGCTGGCTTTCCACGGTTGTTATTTCTAGGGTGAGCCTATAGCTTCATATTTGGAAGATCTTAACCAACCCTGTTGTTTATCTAGAAATAAAAGCAAATTGACATCAAAGGCACAGTTATTTTCGGCTTTAACTGCCAGGGTGATTTGAAGCTGACAACATGCAGCCTGGAACTATTAATATCTTCAATCGGTCCAAAAGGAGAGAAGGAGGGGAAAGAGTCTCAGGTCAATTTTCTGCCTGTTAGGGACTATTAGTGGTTCCACACAGGAAGCCAAAAAAAATTATATAGTACTATAAATTCTTCCATAAGCCACAAAACACCACAAATTTGGAGCTAATAAACCTGAAGATGCAGAAAGATTAGAAGCTGGAGATGGGACATTTGCTGACTATTTCAGTCCCAGTGCAGTGCGAGATGTTACTGTGGTGCTCTGGGGGGAGACCTTGTGCAGCCTCCGATAAGGACTTGCATTTCCACCTGTCCTGTGCTGGCATCTCATCAAGCTGCCGGTAAATGTAATTACCACTGCCGCTACTTGTGCTGGTTACTGTGGCCAAATCAAGCACTGGAAATGATTTAATTGGTAGTCTGAAAGCCCAAGGGGGCCATTGTCACCATTTAGTTTGACCTCTTGCCCGGCACCGGCCAGACTGCTTTACTCAGATGACTTGTATCAAGGTCATGGCCTGGGGTTGAGCTTGAGCTGGGAAGAGCTGCCTGATTAGTCCAGAGTATGAAAAGCAGCTGCACCAGAAGGTGCCATATTTCTGTTGTGTAGCATCAGCATAAACCTTGCTCTCCTGGTAGCGACTAACTCATGCGGTGAGTGCGTGCCCTTCCCCAGCACAGTCTGGATGATGAGATGCAGCAAGTGCCTGTAATAAATGAAAGGAGGGGAGGGGAATGGGAAAAGACCCAGACCACATTTCTGACTCCAGCCAGCCTGGAGCCGTGCACCCACCCAATGGAGACACGCAAGAAGGAGATGCTCGAGTGTGCACAGAAGAGGGAAATGACCTATTGTGGGATTCATCTGTTAGGGTCAGGTTTTTAATTTGGAAAACTAAGCATGTCCTAGAAAGGCCCATTTTTGGCAAATTATAAGGAGAAGCCAGGCTGTGATGGAGTGCAGCAGAGTTTATGGGTGTCCCAAAGGAACAGAGATGGGCTCCCACAGCATAGGAAGGTTGTGAGGTACTAACGATACCGGATTTCTGCCAGGAGCAAGCAGCAACCTCTGAGCAAGGATTCGTTCTGACAGCCTGGCCTGTAAACATCCCAGCCCCTCACTTACATCGTGCTGCACCATTTTACAGGATTTATGTGGCACTGAAAAGTCTGCTGCTGGGGCGGGGGGGTCCTGTAGGTCCTGCCTGATGCGGCTGCAGCCTCCAGTCCTTCCTTGCACAGCTCTGTTCTCCATTTAAAAAGGCAGCAGTGCCCAGAATGTGTCTGTTCCAACCAGTATTTCTGTCTGTTCTCTAACTGACGAAGGTACTGGATTAAATATGTTTTCAATTCCGTTTGATTTATTTAACAAGGTCGAAATGAGCCTTTGAGAGCGGGATCTCGTGGGGGGTCCTGGGAGCACAGGCGCTGCCATGCATATATCATTTACAAGACACAAAAGGAGCTGACCGCAAACCGGAGCAGTGGGGACCTCAGTCGCTGGGATGCGCAGACAATAACCATGGAGCTGATGACTCAGGCAGGGGAAGCACGGAGAAGGCTGCTGCACTTTGCCAAGCAGGGGAAGGCGACAGGCTCGAGGAAGCCTGGTCTACAGCAGAGAGTTTCCAAACTGCAGGAAGGGGGGACCCTACCTATCCCCCAAAGTGCGCAAGCTCCTGATGATTGGCCCCCCAGCAGCTGTTGGAAGGAGGGACTGTGGGCTGCGTGGGCAGAGCTCCAGTGCATTGGCACATCCTCAGTGAAAACATGCCTGCAGCTTGCCCCTGCTGCCATTGCTGCTGCCTGCAGTGCCTGCTCCTTCTTCTCACAGGCAACCGATTCCCTCTCACACATTTCCGGAGGCAGAGGCTTCCCTCCTCCGCCTCTTGCTCAGCTGCTCTGTGAAAGGGCTCCGTGTCCGAGGGGAAGGCTTTCAGCAGAATGAAGCCTGAGGAGCCAGAGGAGTTGGGTACCCCTGATGGGTCACAGCAAATGTGTCCGGACACCTGGTGGTTGGAGGTTTGGGGAGACTCGGTGCGGTCTGTCACTGCAAGATCAGTGGCTCCAAGGGACTGGGGAGCCAGGCTGGGGAGCTGGCAGGGTGCAAGCGGGGTAGCGTGAGGATTTGGTGGGGAAAAAGAATAGGCAGAGTTCTTGGAAGGGGGTGAGCCTTACAGTGGAGCCATTACCCATGGAAAAATGAAGTGTCTCCAGAACTACCTTTCACCTGGGCTAGCTTCACTCTCTGTTTTGCTTCATAATTTTCCCAAATATCATGTCTACGCAGTCATGTTCAGCCACAGCTCAGAGACCACAGAATCACAGAATCGTCGTGGGTGGAAAGGACCTCTGAGATCACTGAGTCCAATCACACACACACAAAAAACTCCCACAATCTCAGGCACCAGAGCATGCCCTGAGGTGCCACATCTACACACCTCCTAAATACCTCCGGGGATGGTGACTCCACCACCTCCCTGGGCAGGCTGTTCCAGGGCCTGACCACCCTCTTAGTAAAGTAATTCTTCCTAATATCTAATCTAAACCTCCCTTGACGCATCTTCAGACCATTTCCTCTGGTCCTGTCATTATTCCCTTGGGAGAAGAGGCCAACCCCCACCTCTCTACACCCTCCTTTCAAGTAGTTGTAGAGGGCAATGAGGTTTCCCCTCAGCCTCCTCTTCTCCAAACTAAACATGCCCAGTTCCCTCAGCCTCTCCTCGTATGACTTATTCTCTAGACCCCTCACCAGCTTGGTGGCTCTCCTCTGGACACGCTCCAGCACCTCAATGTCCTTCTTGTGGTGAGGGGCCCAGAACTGAACACAGCACTCGAGATGAGGCCTCACCAGTGCCCAGTACAGAGGCACCATGACTGCCCTCCTCCTGCTGGCCACCCTGTTCCTAATACAATCCAGGATGCCGTTGGCCTTCTTGGCCACCTGGGCACACTGCTGGCTCAAGTTCAGCCGGCTGTCCACCAACACCCCCAGGTCCTTTTCTGCTCGGCAACTTTCCAGTCACTCTTCCCCAGACCTGTAGCGTTGCCTGGGGTTGTTGTGACCGAAATGCAGGACCCAGCACTCGGCCTTATTGAACCTCATACAATTGGCCTTGGCCCATGGATCGCTCTGACAGACCATAGGATTAGAGCATCAGGGTGCTGAGGAGGGAGCAGAGTAGTTCAGGGCAGCAAATGGGACATCCTTGGAGGAGTCAAAACCATGAGCTACTTGGGGAATTGCAAAGACTGGGATTAGTGTCAAGATACTGCACAAAAGGTTTCAAATTAAACATGCTGATGAAGCCAAATGCCACTGGAGGAGCAAGGTAGCACTTGGCAGACAGTTTTCCAGGAGAATAGCAAGGCCTGTGTGGCCATAAAAGGGTTAAATAACCCTTGTATAAGCTGTGGTGGAGATATTTCCCTTTTCCTCCTTCCTGCCTTCATTGCCTGAGGTGCACTTTATATTAATTTTTTTTTTTCTCCCATAGAAAATCCAGCTCTCTGGAGGAGTCGGTAAGTTCCAGCTCTGCTCTGCATTTACAGACTCGACTAATTACCCAGATAATAGGGCAGCGCGCTGCGAAAGCCTGTGGTAAGGGCATTTCCTGTGAGGCAAGGTTAGGCAGATAAAATGCCTGGAGCCAGAGGGTTTTGGATTCAGCCCTTCTGGGAGACGTTTTTAATTTATTAGTGCTATTTTTTAAAAATAAATTAAAAGGTTTTTAAATGAATGGAGTTTTGCTCTTTCCAAGTGATTTATCTCCTTTGTCTGATGAGTGGAGAAGCTGGCAGGGATGTAGATGGGAAGGGAGCGGCCAGAAAGGTAGGAAGAGGCAGGGTCATCCCAGGCGGAGGGGATGGATGAGGGCTGCGGGTCCTCTCTGAGCCCCTTCCCCATCATGTCTGTGTCCGAGACAGGCTGGAGACGCCTGAACAACCAGAGGAACAGTACTTTTGAGGCAGGTCATTGCTATTTTGCCCACAGCCCAGATGCCTTCAACATTTTTGGCTGGTCCTGGGGAGCAGCCCTTCATTTCTCATTCCTGCCTCTGCCCCTGCAGCCCCTTTAGCCCTGCTGTGGGGTGGGGAGACAGGACACTGTGTTTTCACTCTGCTAGCGTCAGGGTCTTGTCTGGCTGCATGTGCTGGGGCAAGGAGGAGCCCTGGTCCCTCTTTTAGGCTCAGCCCATGCTCTGTGTATGTAGGGGACTTGGCCATGTCCATGGACAGGATGACTGTGGGGGCCACAGCTCTTACTTTTGCATTTTTCCCTTGCTCCCTTTGCCTCAGCAGCTCAAAATCAAGACCTGAGCAGGCATTGGAGGATACATGGTGGCCCATACCATCACCGGGGTGCTGATTGGTGCTGCCAGCCCATCCATGCCCGATAGCCATGCGAGAGTGCAGACCCACCTACCCCATATCAGAGGCCCCAGGGACTTGCCTCGACGGCTTCCCTTGCCATGTATGTGTGGCAGCTGGCACTCAGGGCCACAAGATCTCCCCTCCCTGCTTGGGCAAAACAGTCCTGGTGGGAGAAAAACCACACTCTCCTTTTCTTTAAACCAGAGCTCCCAGGCCAGCTGCATTTTCAGTGAAGTACTACTTCGGTGGAAGACATGGGAAGATTCATGCAGGAACCTTTCCGCCCCTTCAGCTGCCCTCTCCGCTTGCTGTCTGGGATCTGCCCTGCTTTGCCACGGGGGCACTGGCAAGGCTGAGGGCTTCCTAACAGCACTCAAGTGAGGAAATGTTAAATGATGTGTGCTAGTGTTTGGAGCTAGGGCTTGGGGGCCAGCTCTGGAATTCACCTTCCATGACTAGATGCCCTACCCATGGCTATCCGTGAAGTGCTATCTGTGAAGTGCCACAGACAAACACAGAGAGATATATATATTTGATTGCATAGTTTCAGGTCACCTACCTTTTTCATCCCTTTACCCTGCAGAGAGCAGTGACCTGGGGCTTGCTTGTCTGGTGGTACTTCATGCATTCACCTTCCCCTCCAGGTCTGATCCATGAAACACTTACATTCCAGGGAAGGAGAGGGCTAAGTTCAGTGTTATCACAACCTGTCTAATAAGGTGAAAGTCAAGCAGTACAAGGCATGAGGCAATGATTCATCAGCCTTCAGATTGCATTCAGACTGGCTGCAAAGCTCAGGGACCTTAGGACACTAGTCAGCTTTCCAGATGAAGGTGGTAAGGAGAAACCTGGGCACAAGATCAGTGTCTCTGTGGAAATTCATGTCACAGGGATGCCCCCATGAGAAATACTGTCCTCACACAGAGATGGCTTACTTGGCTCCTGTATTAGCACCATGCAAGCCTTTGGATGCCATTTTTTACTTGCTGCTCCTCTGAAAATCCAGCCCTGCCTTCCCCGTGCCTCTAGTACAAGATCTGGATGTTTCCAAGAATCAACCTCTGTCATTGCAGCAATGGTCCTCACTGCAGTTGACTTCTCTTCAAGTTAACTTTTCCATAAACATCCCTACTTACCAGGTTTACGCTACAGAACTGGTATAATCTAATCCCTCTCCCCCTCTATCTGCATTGTTAAAGATTGATACATTAAGTCCAACATAATCAGGAAATGTAAAAGTTAAGATCCTTCTGTCCAAACGGCAGGAAGACGGTTATACTGCCTGATGTTTTACAGAATGCATTGAATGCCCTAAAGAGCAATACACTACAGAGCAGGTTTTACAAGGCAAAGCAGGAGTAGCAAAGCAATGTGAAGAGCAGTGTGGCTGGAGTCTCAGATTTTGGCATGTCTCTTGCAAAAGACGGTGCTTCCCCATGGCTTTTCTTTTCTCCATTTCACCTCCCCACTCCTCACCTGAAGCCCTCTTGGGATTACCCCACCCCACTGCACCAGGACATGTGCTGTGGTCCACACACTCCCCTTGGCCAGAAGTCTTCCCCCCGGGCATAACCTCCTATGGGTTATGGTTGTCCTTTCCTGGGTATTCAAAGTCTCTGTGCCCAGCTGGCCCTGCTCTGCTCACCGGGCAGCGCTGGCTCTGCTCTGTGTCCCCTGACCTTACACCCTATTTAAAGGATGTAGTCCATTACCCAAAGGGGCTACAGGAAGGATATGTCACATAAGGACATTTACACTTTTGTTTACTCCATGGTTTTGGGAGAGGACTAAGAAATGCCAGTTATCACCCACTTCGACCATCTAATACTTGGTTTCATGGCTCAGACACGTTTGGGGTTTCTTCCCACAGCCCTGCAGCGTTGCTCTGTGTCACCTCTCAGGCTTATGGGAACTGGTGAGGGAATCTCACTAGGCTTCAAGGCTATTTCGAAACCCTATTGGGAATCTGGCCAGAGCAGCTCTGACTTGCTTCCAGCCTGCCTGCCCAGGTTTTCTTCCCAGGAAGAGGAGGCTGGGGGTGCTGGTGAGCCGCCAGCTCTTGTCCTGACAGAGAAAAATTTTTTGGAGCTGCTTTCTCCAGCTACATGCTAGTGTTTGACCAGTTGAGACCTGGTGGGTGTTGCACATTCAGCTCCATCTACCTGCCCTTCATCAGCATGGAAAACACAGAGCTGTTCTTGTTCTGTACCTTGCTCTGTGCATGGTAGCTGCAGGTCAACGCAGGGGAAAGATGAAGTCATTCATCTGGCTTTGCTTTATGTCTTTCTAGATTTTCTGCCCTTCTTAAATATCAGGGCCAAGCCATCTCCAAAAGCAGAGATGCTCCACTTGGATCTGTTTTTTTTCAGAAATGAGAGGATTGTAGAGTAGGGTAGATGGTTGGACTTGATGATCCCAAAGGTCTTTTCCAACCTAGATGATTCTATGATTCTATGACCTGGGGTAGGTGTCCGGTGTGGTTGCACAAAGGCAGCTTGCACACTGCTGAGACCTGCACAGAACAGTGAGTGCTGTGTCTCCTGAAGTTTTGACTGCATTTGATAAAATGAGAAATTTATCTTTCTAGCTGAATATGAGAAGACACAGTTTAGGGGAAACAGAGGTTTCTGCACCTAAGACTTCCTAGGCTTTTCTGAAAACCCCAAAACAAATTTTTTCCTCTCGACCTCTGCAGTTCAGCTATTGTGCCTGGTTTATAATCAGCATCTGGCCACAAATACTCATTTTAGGAACCCTGGAGAAGTTTCTGTCTTCACCAGCTCTTACCATCCTGCTGCCTTCCAGAAGGTAACGCCCACGAGGTAACTGAGAGCACAGTTTGGTCGTCACAAGCCAAGAAAATGTGCTAAGTGCCGTCAACAGAATGTAATCATAATTTGAGTTAAAGGGTATATGTGGGAACTGTAATAGTCTCCATATACACAGGAGCTAAGAGGCGGTAGGTAGATGCAGGTCTAACAGCTTGGCTGAGATGTTGCAGCCAAATGCTTGGCTGGTTTTTGCCCCAAACTTTGGCCAGCTTTGGTCAGCAGGGCAAATGGGTGCTGGAGGTGGATGGCTCCACTTGAGAACAACGTGTTCCTCAAAGATCATTGACTTGAAATAGTTGCTCGCCTGGAGGTCAGAGTTAGATGCTCATTCCAAGAGGAGCAAAAGGCATCTCACTCTCTCTTGAGGACAGTCCTTCAGTGTGATCAGAGTGGAGAAGGATGGGGCTGTGGGATACTCACATGCACAAGCCTGGGCCACCAGAGCCTGGGCACAGGCAGTGAGTGGTCAGGAACAGCCCTGCTCCAAGGGGACAGACCCTGGAGGTTGCATACTCGCAGGGCTGCCTGGTCAGCAGGGACAGGACTTCCACTGTCGCAGTCCTGCAGAGAGCTCCGTCCCACAGTGCATGCAGTCCTGCCCCTGCAGGGATTGAGAGCAAGTGAGGGAGACTCTGAGCTCCCCTTGAACACTGTGCAGCATCTCAGGTGAGCAACAAAAGGCAAAGAAATATCTAAAGCAGGAGCAGAGAGGAAAAGAGGGAAATGAGCTTTCAGCACAAGTGCCTGTGGAAACTGAATTGTCTCCCAGGGAATGGAAGCTCTTTAGGCTTTCCCACAATAAATAAGGGGCCAGCTGCTTCTGTACAACCCCATTCTGCTTGTAATAGGCAGCAGGGTGGCTCTAACCACCTTGGCTGCAGAATAAGGTTGCCCTGAGGTAGGCTGTGCTGTTCCTGCGTGGTCTGCCTGGGCTATAGCCCAAACAGCCTTTTCTTCCATCAGCAAGTCCCCCACTCCCTCCTGCAACCTGCCTTTGTACTGCCTGGATGCCATGATTCTGCTCTCACATAGTTGTCTGTCCCCACCACAAATGGCTGGGGAAAAGCCAAGCTAGGACAGTGGAGGGGGAGATCCGTGGATTGCCAGAGGAGACCATCCAGCCTCCTGTCATCCCTGGCATGGTTCAGCCTCTCCCAGTGAAGCCCGTCTGGGTGGCCCCAGGATGTGCCAGTCTGAAAGTACAAGACAATGCCTGTCATGGTCCTGTCCCGAGGAGTGTGTCTAGGGACCGAGGGCTTGCCTGATACTTCCACTCTTGCCTGATCACTGCTGATGGCACCGTGCTTGGCACAGAGGGGTTCTGCCTCCTTGAATGGCACTTGAATACTGGGAAGCATCACCTCTTTTTGCCATGACCCAGACTCCCTAGCTCTTCCTGGCAAGGAGCGAGGGCCTGATTCTGACCCCAAGGCCTGCATGGAGGGACAATGTTTCTGCACAACTGAGGCAACAGACACCTATTCCAGTCTTTCAGAGCCTTGATTTATTTGCTTGCTTATTTATGTTTCCTCCTAGGCCAATGCCCAACACATGAGACCCAAGCAATTCATACTGCCGTCAAAGGTGTGGTGTGTGCAAGGCAAGGCCGTCAGGTTTAAGTCTCTCTGAGTTCAGGGTGACCTGTCTGCTGCTAATGAGGATGTGTCTTGGAGGAGAGTTCATTCCTGCTTCCCATCTTCCCCCATGGTCTCCTGACAGATTGTCTACCCGGTCATGACAAGAACAAGGTGCAATATGAAGTCAGCTGGCTATGGGTGATGCCAGGTGACATGGGACCCTCTTAAAGAGAGATATTGCATAGATCCCCACTCACACCAGCCCCTCATTTTGGTGGACTCGTGTGTTGAGGAGGCTTTGGGATCATGTGCATATGGTGAAGAGGTGGGGTCACTCCCTGCATGCAAGCTCTCTGGGTGGCAACCAGGACTAGATTTGTGTCCAGAGTCCCCTCCCAGCCACTGTTCCCACGTGCGCAGACCCCTCTGCAGCAGCAGTACAACCAGAACAGCTTGCAGAGATGCAGGGAGAAAGTCCAGCCTGCCACCACCCCAGGAAGCATCATGCCCTGGGCATCTACTTGCTGGGCTGCCCTCAACACCTGGTGACAAGTGAATGTGCAGTGGGGCTGACCCAGAGACACCAGCCCTTTCCTGTGGGCTGTGCTGGAGGGAATGAACACACACAAACTCTTCAGGACAGAGAAGAAAACAGGTGACTCACAGGGTTTCCAAGCTGTGCAGCCCATCAAAGCCATTGGCTCCCAAGCTTTGGATCCGGTTGTTGTGCAGGTGCCTGTGGACAAACAGAGATGGTCAGTGGAAGTGCAAGCTGACCTTTTCCTGCCAGTCTGAGTCATGGCCCAGGGACATCCTGCAAGATAAGCACAGCCTGGGCTGGGATGATGAGGGGTGCTATAAGGTCCCCTCTCTTGCCCCATGAGACACATGCAAGGTGCAATAGTGCTTGCAGAGCAGCTACAGAGCTTCCATTTCTCCCAGGAAATCCAGACAGATGTAGGACTTTCCCTGAAACCTCCACTTTCACAGTTTCTGGGTGACTTTGGATAAACGTGCTTAAGGAAGAAGCTTCAAGAAACACCCTAGATCTCACCTTACATTGGGCCCAGCCCTACAATGCCCAAGCCATGCAGCTTCAACAGTTGTTCATGGGCACCAGGTACTATCTAAGGACACAGTCATATTTGGACTCCTCAGAGTCTTAGTAGAAGCTAGAAGGCTTTGAGTTCAAAATCATCCTATTAGTCGCGGTTTATTAACTTGCAAAAAAATGAAAATGCTGCCAGTTCCTGGATTAGCTCCAGTTTGATTGCATTTGCAATTTGATTGCACATTCTCTACACCAAGGCAACATTTTTTACTGTTCCCATTCATCCTGGTGCTATATGCCATGAACATCCCCAGTGCTTAAGGTCTCTGGAGCTCCCAGATTTAATGTTGGTGCTGGAGGCTTCTGTGTTGGGGACCCCTGTAAAGCCACCTGGGGTATTTTTGCTGTGGAAGCTCCATAGATGATGAGTTCTTGGGGTCCTATCTGCCAGGTTTTCTGTTTCCATGGGCTCCTTACTCCCATGTTTCAGTTTTTTGGCAAAATCAAGACCTTAATTCCTGGTTCTTCCTCTCTGATTGTCAGAGACTCTGTGTGTGCTCATGCCTGGGTGTTTCTGCCATCTGGCTTCCTTTACAGCTGGTGGGAGCCACGTGGCTGACTGTGCATCTCCCTCTGAAATCCTGCTCAAGGGCACCTTGAAGTCCATATAGAGACAACTTGTTAGCAACCTGAGGAAAGTGTGCTGAAAAATGAAAGAAGACAACCCGATGCTGCCCAGTCTGCACTTCTACCAGCCTGCACTTAAGCACATTAGTGATGTCCATGCTTGCACTGTGATGGTCTGTGTAGAGACATGGCCACTGAGGAGGTAAGGTCCTCTGGAGCAAGACATTCTCTTTGCTCTCTCTCAGGACGGGTTTTCCCATCAGTTCATTTTACAGTTCAGGGTCTCCTTTAACACAGAGTGCCATGTGGTTAATCTACTACCACTCCATTTGCCTTTGGGGACCTTTTCTGCCTTTCTCACACTCAGGGACGCACCAGCCTTCGTCCAACAGCACTGCCTCCTTCCAAGAGCCTGGGGGAGACTCCATGCTGGCAGGTGGATCAATGACTTTTTCGTTATTTGCTGCTTGATCTAAATCTGTCTCAGCTTGAAAAATCTCTCACTCCACCTGGATTCAAGTGTGAGCTGTTTGGCTGAGCACAGTCAGCTCCCACTGCCAAATATTCTAGTGTAAAACAGGAGGGAGCTGGGAGTGGAGGAGCAGCCAGGCTCCAGGGCAGTTTGGTAGGGGCTTGCAAAACAGAATCCAGCCCAAGATGGATGTTTGTCGTTGGGATGAGAACATACAAACATTTCAGAAAAGGGAAAGGGAGGGGAAAGATGTGTGATAAAATATGTTTGCTCCTTTGAGCAAATGAGAAAAAAGAAAAGGATGTTGCCTGCAAGAAAACTTGGTTTGATTGTGACTTTTAGGAAAGAAAAGAAGCTGAGATTAAAATCAGAACCTTACAGGAGAGATTTCTCTTTGTCATAATAAAAGAAGTTCAAGGCCTTCTCTATCAAATGTTACGGGACAATTTCAGAGCCTGTTGCCCTTTCTTCACTTGTCACTTCCAGTATAAGATGGTGCCAACAATTTTGGGTCCCTTTGAGCACTGGATATTGCCTTTGGCAAATCGAGGGTTTGGATATGGAGTCATTCTGTAATCACAGCAAGAGGCACCACAGGAACCTCTTGTCCCATAGCTCCGTCTGCTGCGAGGGGACGGCGTGGGGAGAGAGGAAATGCTGGATGCTTGGGAAGATGTGAGGCCCCTGGAGCTTTGTCAGGGTGGTACAACAGAACACCTTGTCTAAGCTCGGACATCTTGACCAGTTGACTACTATCACTCAAGTTGGGCAAGGGGACAGAATAGAAAAGCAGTCACCTGCTGTGCTTATATTGGGCTCTAAAGTGCTTTGTTTGGAGGCAGCATAATGAAAATCATCAGAAGGAAGTTCTTTGTTGGTGAGAAAATTATGAGCAACTGAAAGAGTTATAAAAAAATTTGCTGTCCAAGCTGAACTCTAGAGTTGTTACCAAACCACATGGCAATAATAGAAACAAGAGAGTTGGAAAGGTAAACACTTGAAAAGACATTCCTTTCTTCCATCCTGCCTTTTTTTTTTTTTGGTTCCCCCTGGAA
>VXAK01012814.1:0-12431 GCA_013399435.1 Arenaria interpres
TCGCCAAAGGCGACCCCGGTCTTTGGGTTGGCCACCGCCATCCCGGGTGGGGGATGCTCGATGCCCGTGGCTTCCCAACGTCTTGCCTCCCCCCGTCCCCCCAGCAGAGCTCCTCCTGTCCGGCAAACTCAGCGAGTATGGTGTGATCGTCCCCTTCAGCGCCGATTGCCGGGGTCGCTTCCTCTCCCACGTGGCGTCCGGCCAGGTGGCGGTGGGGTTTGGCGAAGCCCCTTGCCCCCCGTCCCACCACCACCGCCATCGCCGCCGCCGCATCCCCCGCAGCCCCCTGGATGAGCCCCCCCAACGCCGCTGGCTCTACTTCAACGTCACGGTTTTCGGGAAGGAGCTGCACCTCCGGCTGAGGCCCAACCGCCGGTTGGTGCCGCCGGGCGCCGTGGCCGAATGGCAGGAGGATTTTGAGGTGCTTTTCCGGGAACCCCTCCGACGGCGCTGCCTTTTCACCGGTGACATCTCCGGCATGCCCGGCGCCGCCGTGGCCATCAGCAACTGTGACGGACTGGTAAGCCGGAGGCTCGGCGGGGTGGTCTGTGCGCGCTGCCTGTCTTTCGAGGTGGTTTGCTCCAAAAGCGGTGGATGGCGGTTTTCCTGAAACCTGATTTTTTTTTTGATGATCATAGAATGGCAGAATGGTGAGAGTTGGAAGGGACCTTCAAGATCACCCAGTTCCAACCCCCCTCCCTGGGCAGGGACACCTCCCACCAGCCCAGGTTGCTCCAAGCCCCATCCAGCCTGGCCTTGAACCCCCCCAAGGATGGGGCATCCATGATGCCAGAGNAGATCACCCAGTTCCAACCCCCCTCCCTGGGCAGGGACACCTCCCACCAGCCCAGGTTGCTCCAAGCCCCATCCAGCCTGGCCTTGAACCCCCCCAGGGATGGGGCATCCATGATGCCAGAGGTGGACATCTCCCCTTTACTGGCTGGCTACTGCGAGTCCCCTGTCCCCACGTGGCTTGCGGTGTAAGCAGGGCAGGATACTTCCCGTGCGAGTGCTTCGCCCCGCCGCTATATTTATTTAAAGGGGTGAAAAAAAATTGCCTGTCCCATGTCCGGGCTGCCTCCTGCCCACAGGTGGACATTGTCAGATGCCATTTTGCCCCGAGGCTCTGCCCTGCCTCTGGGCTGGGTACCCAACCCTGCCGGTGATGCTGCTGCATCCTCGCTCACCCCCTTTTTACTTCGGGACCGCTTCAGGAACTTTTTCTCTGTGTTTTCCACCTCTTAAACGAGGCTGGGTGAGCTTGAGCATCTCCTGAAATTGCTGTTAGCGTGCCGTCTTGCTCCCGCTCCTGTTTTGGGGAACAACCTCTTGGTTTTTTTCCCCCTCCTCAGAGCCTTTGGGGCTTTCTGAGCACAGAGCGAGCGCAGTTCAGCATCCCTAACCTGCCGCCGCAGAGCTTTAATTGCTTAAAAGGCTCTGTTCCCTCCTTAGCCTCAGTCTCTGCTCTGCCCGTGGGTTTCCTACGTTTGATAAACTTGAGGAATCGCTGCTTCTTCTTGTTTTTATACCTTTGGCCCGTTGCCCTTCAAATTTCCTTTGAGCCAATTTAATTCGTGTTTTGGGTGCCAGCGTTTGCTGTTTTCTCCTGGTACCACTTAACGTTACTCCTGGGTTGGAAGAAATGCCTTATTTTGTCCTTTTTTTTTTTTTTTAATACGTTTCTTTTTTTGGCTGTTTTATTCTGGGAGTTCCTTAGCCAATTTCGGCTGCTAGCACGAACAATTTGGCATTCCTTTCTTTTTATACAGTGCCTGGTGTTACTATATGAGCAGAAATGATAGAGCAGCGTGGCTAGAAATACGTATTTCGCCTACATACACTGCTTGGTTGTTTGTTTGTTTGGTTTTTTTTTCGTGCCAACAATTTGGGCACATAATCCACACCTTTTGAAGCATCTTGTTTGCGATGGGATGAAGCTGTGAACTTTCTCCGTGGCACGGGTTGCGCTGGGGCTGGCGAATTCGGGCAGGCTTGAGAGCTTTGAAGGTGTTTCCTACCAGTCCTGCGAGCAACTGACAGCGCTGCGTCTGGAATGAAAAGCTGGGTTGTTTTTTTCAGCGTGCAGGTCACATTGTAGGTATAATTCCTGTTGGCATCACGAATTCAGGGATGCTGGGAGCCGGCCGCAGCTGAGTCTGCGTCCCCGCCGCGCCGGGAGGCAGCGAGGATGATCTTAAGGGGGTTTGGCTTCCCCGGAGCCCACTCTACTCTCAGGCTCCATCTCATGGAGGCTTTATTTTGACTTTTCTAGGCTTTTCTAGGCTTTAATCCCAAGTTCTCCCATCTCAGCCCCTCGCACACCTTCTGAGACGGGGGTTGTCATTATTTTTGCCCTTGTTGCAGCCGTCCCTTGGCGGCAGGCCGTAGCAGCGATGCTGATTTCGGGTGTAGCTTGTCCTGCAGGATTCTTTTGCGTGAGGATTTCTGCAGCCATACCTGTCTCCTGCCATCCGTGGTACCCCCCCGAGCCCACTCTTTTAAGCTCGTGTAAAGGAAGAAGCGGCTCTCCCCCCCAGGATCAGGGGTGTTAGCGCTGTGGTTGCTGATGTGTCATCTCACAGATGGTTTGTTTCTTCATGTGGAGCTCCAGCAGCACTAGGGAAGAGAAAAGAAAAACACAACTTTTTTTTTTTCTTTTTTTTTTTTTTTTTTTTTTTTTTTTTTTCTCTTTTTTTTTTTTTTTTTTTTCTTCTTTTTCCTGGAGGCTGTTTCTGNTTCCTGCAATGTATTTATTGCTCCGTGGCCAACAAATAAATGCCCTGGCCTCAAGCAGCAATTTCCCATCATCTGGCGAAGCAGATGTGGTGATCGTAGGCTGGGGGAAGAGGTCAGGAGGACGGAGCCCGAGCAGGGGCTCTGCTCCTCCCCTGGTAAAGAGGATTTTGAGATACGGCCAACGTAGCAGTTGGTTTCTCTCTCTCATGGGTTTTTCTGGCTGGTGTAGGTTGCTGTATGATCCTCTGGCTTAAGTTAGTCTGACAGCTTCTATCTGCTCAGGGCCCATCCCCTTTTGGAAGAGCTGTGAGATCAAAAAGGACCCCCTCAAAAAAAGCGGTGAAAAGAGCTTGATGTAGCAGATGGAGCAAGAAACAGAACGGCGAGGCGGTGAGAGGGGTGGATGGGATGGGAGGATGCTCTTTATGACCACGCTGTACCTCCAGCATGACCCGGCAGAGCATCTGGGAGGGATGTAGGTGGTCAGGGCTGTTGTAAAGGTGGTGCTGGATAGGGACTGACCTAATGTGGGGAGCACCGGCTGCAGGTCGCTTTGTAGCTCGTCGAGAGGCACGTACCCTGGGATTGCTGGGGACTTTTTTGCTGGAAGTTATCCCCGGGCTTCAAAAGGGGATCACGGCGTGCGTGGGAGGCACAGGACCGCTTGGCCGCTGGTTTCTGCTCGGAGGAAGCATTCTGGGATGGTGCAGATGATGGCTGTGTACACAAAGAGATTAGGCTGTGTATAAACGGAGACCGAGATTATAAATAATGAAAAAAAAAAAAAAAACCAAAAAAACCAGTTCTTGAAAAGAGAGTGCACATTTAGTCTTTCCTAAATCCATATTTAGCCATGTAAGTGAGCTGATTTTTTTTTGTTGTTTCACAGATGCCAAACCCACGGCACCTTCCACAGCTGTTATTTGCTGCAGGCATCCACCACGCGTGAAAATCTGGCTTTTTTTGCTGGTTTTTTTCTTTTTTTTTTTTTTTAGCAACTTTGTCTCATACCGGGGTGGGAAGATGCTGTCGTCCGTCCCATAATTTCAAAGCTGATCCAAGCCACCAAAAAAAATTCCTCACTGGTAAAGTAGCGTCAGTCAAAAATCTCCCCCGGCGGACACATCTCGCCGCAGCTGAAGGCGTCCCGTCTTTCCACGCTGGCTTTCGCAGCGTGTGGTTGACCTGGCTTCCCTCGGGCTTTGCTGGTTGCAGGGATGGGGTGAAGAATTCTCATCTGCATTCGCTTCCCACGGCTGACTTTTCCCCCTCTGGGGTTATTCGCACCGAACACCGACAAACTGTAGAGCCAGCGTTTTCCCTCCCCGTCGTCCCTGGCTCGCTCTGGGTGGGTGGAAGCAGATAAGCAAAGCACAAATGCCCTCGGGAGCAGTAATTAACGGGGAGGCGAAGGGAGAAACAGTCCCCGTAAGGATGCCCCAGTGCAAAAAAAGTATCCAAAAATCTTCCGAGATTTTTCTCTGCAACTCCTGAACTGTCGGATTAATTTCAAGAAGGAAAAAAAGGTGCTGGTTTGAATGTCCAGAGGGTGAGGTCCTTGGCTAGTTTGGTTTTTACTTGGATAGTGAGGGCTTTCTCCCATGTGATAATCCTAATTTTTAGCTGTGAGAAGAAAACCAGGCCCTATTTGGTCTGAAAACCTAATTAATTAGTTAGGACTGAGCCTGTCTCCGTGCCCTCGCCCCATCAGGAGCTACATTTGAGTCCTGGCTTGGGTGAAGCCCAGCTGGAGCAGCTCCCTGCCTGTGGGCATCCCAAAAATCTCTTGCCTTGGCACCAAGAGCAGGGAAAAGCAGTCGAGGAGTGCAAAGCATTGCGTTAAGACGGGTTGCAAAGCCTGAGCTGTGGCCGGAGAGGTAGCAAAATAGTGATGGAGCATCTCTGGACCATGCCCTGGTGCCATGCACACCCCCTCCCGCTGCTGCCAGGTGTGGTCCAGATACATCCCTCCACGGGACCCCCCCCCCAAATGCCCTCGTTGGGTGATCTCTGGATGAAAGGGGAGCGAGTGGTGGCTAGCGATGGTGCCTGCCTTCACACAGCCTGGCTTTCGGGGACTTTTTGTCCAAATTAAGTGTGAATCGGGTAGGAAAAATACATACTATGCACGCAGCTGGATTTCCCCCTCCTCGGCTCTGTTTGCTTCTCTGGCTGAGTGAAGCGGGTTTATTAATTTTTCCACATTTCAGCTGCATTGAAGTGTCAGAATTTCCTGAATTCCTGTGGGAGTTGGAGCTTTTTTGCCCAGTGGTGGTGGAGGAGTCGGGTACCCGGGATGCTGGGGGGGGTCCCCCCGGCTTTGGGAGGTTGGCACCAGTCCAGCAGGGCCAGTTCCTCTCTCCCGCAGCCTGGAGAGCTGGAAAAGAGACTTCACCCTCTGCAAGCTGGCAAAAGTGAGTTTGATGTTTTCCTTAAAAGAAAAAGAAAAGAAGTATATTTTCCCTCTTTTCACTAGAATTGTCTTCAAAGGGAATTGTCTTCTAGTTTGGGAATCACCAAAGAGCTGCAGACAGCATCTCGCGTTAGAAATATCGGTAACGATAGTCCTGCCTTGCCAGATCTAATTTGATTTGCTGTTACTAGACCAAATAGAATCGGGGGTGGGAAGCCTGTGGCAAACTGATCGTTGCTGGGATGGGATCGATCTCTTGGCAAGAGCCCAAGGAAAGCTCAATGGGGCTTTTTGGGTGGCGTCTGGCCTCTCCTGCTGCCTCCCTACGGTTATAACCCTCCCGACACGCTGAAATACAACCCGAGCTGCTCCTTTAGAAGAGCGAGCGGGTTTGTGCATGCCCCCTGCAGTGGTGTTTTTGGTTTTGATGGGTTTTTTTTGTAATTTTTTTTTTTTTATTTTATTTTTGCAAAATGCTGTGGTTTCTGTTTCGTTTATTAGGCTACTCTGATAGCACAAGTCCCCGCAGTACCCCCTTTGCCCATGGGGCCGTGGCTGGAGTTTGGCGGCGTGTTGCATCCCGCCTCTGGGAGAAAGCACGGGCGAGAAAATCTGGGCTGCTTTATTTCTTGAGCCATATATAATCGGTCACGAGCGGCGCAAACCCAAGTGGGCTGTGGCTCGGGACCAGGCTCTTTCATATTTTAATCCAGCCTTGCCCCGGCGCGGCGGCGCAGCTTTCCTCTGGCTGCCTGACTCAGCAAGTCCCGGCTTTTCGCCGTAAAACCCATAAACCGGCTTTGGGGTGCCTCGTCCTGGGTGAAACGCCCCGTGGGAGGGCTGTGAGGGGACAGAGGTGTCCCATTGGACCTCCTCCTCGGGCAGGGTTTGCTGCTTCTGCCGCCGGGCTAAAATAGGCTGCTGGCCGGGGTACCGTGCCGGGTGATTTTTGGGTAGCAGGAGTGTCCCTCCAGCCCAAAATTTGTAGCGATGTGCAAGCTGGAGGCACGTCAGTTGGTGGGAAGTCATCAGCATAATTCATGTGTACAAAATCCAAGTGTGTTTGTGACACCAGTGTCAGATGCCCAGCGCTCTGCCCTTCGTAGCTATTCATTTTTGTGCAAAGCGATGGATGCCCACCTTCTCTTATTATACAATAAAGAGCAACGGCTGGGACCTGCTCCACCAACAAGGACTTGCCCAGCCATTTCTGGACCTGACCTGTGGTTTGGCTCCCTGGGTTGATCTCTACCTCACCACCACCACCACCACCTTGCCTGGGGCTCCAGGCTCTTCGTTGAACCTGGCTGTGAAAGCTGCCAGTTGAACAGCTGGAAAGCTCCCCAGCAGAAAAGGACCCATTGGTCGCCTGTCGGCTGAACATGAGCCAGCAGTGTGCCCAGGTGGCCAAGAAGGCCACCAGCATCCTGGCCTGTGTCAGGAACAGCGTGGGGAGGAGGACTTGGGAGGTGATGGTTCCCCTGTGCTGGGCACTGGTGAGGCCCCACCTCAAGGGCTGGGTCCAGTTTTGGGCCCCTTCCCACAAAAAAGACCTTGAGGGGCTGGAGCGGGTCCAGAGAAGGGCAACGGAGCTGGTGAGGGGTCTGGAGCACAAGTCTCCTGAGGAGAGGCTGAGGGAGCTGGGGGTGTTCAGCCTGGAGAAAAGGAGGCTGAGGGGAGACCTTCTCGCTCTCTCCAACTCCCTGAAAGGAGGGTGTAGCCGGGGGGGGTCGGTCTCTTCTCCCAAGTCCCAGGCGATGGGACAAGAGGAAATGGCCTCAAGTTGCACCAGGGGAGGTTCAGGTTGGAGAGTAGGAAAAATGTTGACACTGAAAGGGTTATCAGGGATTGGAATGGGCTGCCCAGGGAAGGGGTTGAGGCATCATCCCTGGAGATATTCAAAAGACGAGTTGACATGTTTTTTGTTTTTTTCACTGTGGTTGGACTAGATGATCTTAAAGGTTCCTTCCAACCTAGGCATTCTGTGATTCATCTCCTTGGCTGAGGGGTGGTGGGACAAGCCCTGGCTGGAGAGAGGTCCTGCCCTGGTGACCTGAAGGTCTCCTGTGGGCAGGACCTGAGATACGTGTGTCCGGCGAGCTGTTCCTAGCACAACTGCCTGTACTTAGATTCCTCGGGAAGGAGGTAAAACAAAACCAGCCAAAAACCTGCTTTCCAGAGGAGTTAAGCAGCTAATAAAACCCAAGTGGAGCAGGAAATTTGATGAAGTCTGACAGAGCCAGGTTGGCTGATGCCACGGTGAACGCAACGGTACGTGAATGCAAAGGGGATCCAGTGACCCAGGAGGGCTTGGAGGAGCCCCAACGTTGCCTCTTTACAGAGCTCACGTCTGTGTGCCGCTCTGTGCAAGAACTAGGTGTATATTTTATTTTAATTTTATTTTACTTGATGAGGGCAGTTCTAATACCCCAGCCCCGATGAGGACTGCAGGAGGGAGAGGCTGCTGAAAGTTTTGCTGTAAGAATGGGTCCGTATGTTCTGCCTGCGCTTTCTGGGCAGCTATTTGACAGCAGGACTGTGCATCTGCCTGATGGAGGGAGCTGTGAAAAAATGCCAGGCTGTTGTGGCGGGGGGGGGGCTGCCCGTGGGATGGAAGCCAAATCCCTTCGCTTGCCCGAGGTCCAAGCCGGGGGGTAGGAGCACTGGGGCTGATGTCAAGGGGGATTTGGTGGGAAGATTGGTGTTAATTAGGAGCGGGCCGGTAGCCAGGACAACATTTCCAACCATGTTTGCCCTCTCATTCATCCCCTCCCCGTGTTTGGGAGGTGGAGTCGTAAGGCTTTCCAGCTTCTCTTCCAAAGGGATTCCCCGGCGTTAATTCCCAAGCACTTGGTGGGGCAAAGATGACGGTTTCTTTTTCCTTCCCTCTCGCTGCGACGGCGGTTAGCGGTGCCAGAGAAATGGCTGATTTCCCCCCCCAGCAGCGTGGGGATGGGGACGAGGATGAGGATGGGGAGGACGGAGGGGAGGTGAGGTGGCGTGGGAGCCCGTGCAGCCCGTGTTCCTGACACACAGGGAGGAAAAACTCATTGCTGATGGGAAGGAACGGAGTTTCCTAGCCATATACAGACATAACTTGAACCGTGGCCAGTTTTTTTTTCTGTTGGGTTGGTTTTGTCCCCCTTTTGTTGTTGGTTTTTTTTTCCAGTCTACGATATTAAAGGTCGTTGTACGTGAACATGACAATGGATCGGTCCCAGTGCCATGGAGCAGCAAGGGGACACCCGGTTTATTTGGGATGCTTTTCCTCCTTGCATTCACTGCGTTCTCCGTGCATGAGTATACTGAGTATCTATGTAACATATGCTTCTATAAAAACACACCTTTTTTTTCCTCTCCCCCTTTCCTTTACTTCTTTGTGGAGTCCAGGCCGGCCTGATTCGGACAGACAGCAACGAGTTCTTCATCGAGCCCCTGGAGAGGGGGCAGCAGGAGACGGAGGAGCACGGGAGGGCCCATGTGGTGTACCGCCGGTCGGCCATCCGGCAGGATGGCGCCGAGCCCCGCCAAGACCTACACCCCCAAGGTAGGCCCTCCTCGAATCTAGTCTTATCTTGATAATAACTATTTCTTGAGGGGGAGGGATTTCTCCTTCCACATGCCTTCTGGATCATGTCTAGCCCTGTGGCTTTAACCCGGCTTTACTACCAGTTTGGTCACCAGTGAGAAGAAAGGAAAGAACAGGCTGGGTTTTTACCGGGAACTTTGAAATTCTTCTGAATTTGGTCAAAGTTGGATGAGTTGGTTGGACTCGATGATCTCAAAGGTCCCTTCCAACCGTGAAGATTCTGTGATCCTGAGTTATATACAAGTTACTCTTCCCTTTGAAGAGGAAGAATCTCCTAGATGGGTGTGATCAGGCCCATGGATAATCACACTGGCCTTGGGATGGGAAGCGGAGTTGGGACTCGTGAGTGAAGGGGTCAGGAGGAGCCAGACGTGGTCCGACCTGGCCTCTCCCTACAACTTGGAGATGTAGGTGCTGCAGTCTTGTTTTAATTGCCTGTACGTTGTAAAATGTGGCCTTGATTTGACTTTTTAACAGATGACAGAAGTCCTTCCTTTTTCCCAGCATTCATAATTTATGGCACTTTTTTAGCACCGTGTCCTTTTCTTTCTTCTCCTTTGCCTCAAAGGAGAAAAAGGGGCTTTTTTCTTTAATAGCATCGCTTAGCCCTCTGTGTGCATAAATCGCCTGCTGACTTCCCCTCTCACCCTCACGAAGCCCAGCGCACCCAGAAGTGTTAATGAGCGTGGGGTCAACGTTGAGCAAAAAGCACTCTATGAATCTATTTGTATTTACACAGAGGCATCAGCCTTCCCTGGTCTTTATTCACCTCTTGTGACGCCGTCATCAGCTTTCCAGGGTGTGCTTGTTGCTTTTGTAGCATCACTAATGGAATTGCGACTGAGGGCTTCAAAGGGACTGCTAAGGATGAAGGGTATGATGAAGGATGCTCTCAAGGAGAAGCTCGGGTTGAGGAGTGTGTCCTCCCTAGCTACCCAGGTGTGTCCCACCACCACCCAATGGTCAGTGTAGGAGCATGGATGCATCTTTTAGTAATGGTGCTCCCAATTCAGAACCATTTCCCCACCATACAGCAAGCTGGATCATCAGCCTCGTTGGAGTTAAATATCCTAATTTCTTTTTCCTGCTTAACTTTGTGTTTTTTTGGATTGTCACCTTGATGTTGGGTCACCTCACTGGCTGTTTCTCTTTCTGCCCCGCTTAGTGCCCGGCGTGCGGGTGGGCGATCTCCCCAACTCCCTGGAGCTGATGACGGAGCAGCTGGGGGATGCGGAGCGCAAGAGGCGCCACGCCAGGAAGGATGACTACAACATCGAGGTCTTGCTGGCGGTGGACGACTCGGTCGTACGCTTCCACGGGAAGGAGCACGTCCAGAACTACGTCCTCACCCTCATGAACATAGTAAGGCTTGGCTTTGGGGGGGCCGTTGGCTCCCACCCCTCCTTTGGTTTGCTGCTCTTCTGATGCTGCAAATCTCTTTTATCCTGGAAAAAAAAAAAGGGTTGAGGAGGGAAAATGGTGTGAGGAGGTTCTGGTATTCAATAGCCGTGGTAATGGGAGTGATGGAAAGCAGAGACCTTTTATCTTCATCTCCATCATATTCCCCTGGCCTATGGCAGGGTCCGGCATGGTGGTGGTTCTCACTGTCTATCTACCTAACGAGGTAGATAGGATAGGATTAGGGTAGGATAGATTAGGAGACCGTCGTCTCCTCATGGCCGAAATCTCAGCANACCCAAGTCCAAGAGCATCTTCTCTTTCTCCTGGCCCAGACTGTCTCCTCCTCATGGCCGAAATCTCAGCAAATGCTAGGAAAGAGGATGGTTATTAATTATTTAGTTTGAAATGATGACGTTTATGGGGTTTTTTTGTAGTTATTATGTTTGTTATTTATTTTGAATAGTATTTGTTGATGGGGGGAAGATTTTTACACGCTTTCAGAAGTTTTTTCACGCTCCTTGGAAAACCTGTGCACCTCCAGGATTAGTCAGATGTGTCTGAAAAGGAATTTAGAGCAGCTTTCCAGCACCCCTGCTTCTGCACCTCTCCTCACGTGGTGCTGTGGGGCAGCCTGCACTGATTCCCTACAGCACTTTTCTTTCCTTTCTAAGGTAAAAATGTACGTATTCCCCAAGTCCTGAGAGATGTGGAAGGATCAATATTTATTCAGCTACTCATCTTGCAGGAGGCTCGCTCCCCCGGCACCTGAATGTCTGCAAATAGGGTCACCAATCAAAGATCTCTTTCGTGCGCTCTCCCAGTTTTTATTTTGTTTTCCGTGCTTTATCCTTGCCTCTATTTATTTATTTTTATTTAAGTACTCTTTTTTGTTTTTTCCGTGACGATGGAAAGCGTCCGAAAGGAGCAACCGGAATAAAATTAACCGAGATATAAAGAGGCTTTTGCTTTTTGGTTGGTTGCCTGTTTGTTTGGGCGTTATTTCTGCCCGGGCAGGCAGGCTCGGAGCTGCGTTGCCGGTAATGAAGGCGAAATTATCAACATAAGGGGTAAGGATTTGCAGGATCGGAGGCCAAGCGTAATGTGGCCAGTCCCAAACAGAGAAGATACTGGTTTTAAAAAGCAAATGCCTTCATTGCAGCGTTTTATTCTCCTGACGCTGGCGGTGGGATGCGCTCAGTATCACTTAAATTCACTCTCTGAAAGTTTCTCCCCTCTGCTTATTAAATCCTTCTGGGAGGGAGAAGCCACAAGGTTCCCCATTCCCACCCCGGGCTCTTCCCACGTTACGGGGGTCGGAGATGATGTCATTTTTCCTTTCCGATCCCGGGAGGGGGGAGGGCGGACGGTTTGAGCGCCCGGGGATTGTCAGCTCTAATCAAAAGGTTGGTTTTCAGGCGCATTTCATGGTTTATACCCCGCGGGCAGGACTTTTCAGGGAGTGAATGCGCGGGATGCTGTGCTGGGAGAAGGGAGGACCGCTGTCTATTCAAATAAAAGCAGCGCTGGAGACTTTAATGAATTAAATAAAGGGGGGGGGAAAGCAGCATCAATAAAAAGGGGGAAAACCCCAGGATAATGCACGCAACAAATACTTCCCCCAAGTATTATTTCCTTCTACACATTCTTCCCCCACCCCCTTCCCCTTCTTTCTTTCTGGTTTTTAGTGCGTTTTCTTTCCAGCTTTGCCATGACCTCCTCCGCCTCCTCTTCCCTTGGCGCCGCCTCATTTCCTTACCAGCTCGGGTTGCCTTAAAATACCCGATTCAGCAGAAAAAAAAAAATAAAAAAATAAAATGCTTTCTGGCCTGGATGGCAGAGGGGAGAGAGAGGAGGGTGCCGGGGGGCTGGCAGGGAGGAGCGTGCTGGGACCACACAGCTGAACACTAATCCCATTAGTTGGAGGCAAGGGGAAGGAGGAGAGGCTTGGCCAGCCCTCTAACGAGGAAAAGACTTAATGAGCTGGGCTGGAGTATGCTGAGAGAGATGCCGCATGGGAGCCAGCTGGGAAGGCTGTTTTCCTATCAAGATACATCCCAAGGGAAAGGGGCAGCGAGCTTGGAAGTTGATAATAAACTTTTCTGGCCTTTTCTGGGATCCCCCTTGGTGCCAGGGGGGTGGGGGTGGAACACAAACCCCTTCCCGGTGCTGTGCAGGCTCGACTGAACCCAACGCTGCTGTAGGTAGGGTCCTGGGGCTCCCCCCGAGACACAAACCCTTTTATTAGGAACTTGGTGTCGGCTGAAGCTCGGTGGTAAATGATTTGTCACGGAG
>VXAK01012814.1:12477-26191 GCA_013399435.1 Arenaria interpres
GGAAAAAAAAAAAAAAAAGACAAAACAAAACCCCAATCCTTATTTCGTTGCCAGAAATGTGGATGCCAGGCTTTTCATTAAACGGCGCTGTGTCCATCCCGGGAAGCTGACATGAGGATGACTGCTCCTTTTGTGCACCTAAGAGCTTCTCCACAGGCTGCCGTCCCTGCTGGCTCCCGGCTCCCAGCCAGCATTCCCAGCCTGCCGTTCCCTTCTTGGCTCAGAGGCTACACGAGGATTTTGGGTCAGGTTGAAGCGAGTGGTGCTGGATGGATCCCAGCCTCGGGAAATGCATCCTGACTTCGATATGTTCTCGCTTTCTCCTTTTTCCCCTCACAGTCTTCCGATAGCGAGCGTGATGTGAGCTTGATCGCCTTTGTTTCAAGTTGCTTGCCAGCCTCTCCACCAAAAATCGGAGGTTTTGGCTTGCCAGAATGCCTTCGCCCCGCGTGCTGGAGAAGGCGTATCGGAGTATATCTCCTAACTCCAAGCCGAGCATCACCGTGTCCACCCTGGCGTGACCTGACCCCCTCCCTGATGCTGGGCTCTTGGGATGAATATTTGGCGATGTGGCAGCATTCCCTTGTCTTGCGTGCTGCCCGTGGGAGGGATCGTGGTGCTATCGAAGCAAAATTAGAGCATCCCCCAGCCTCAGCGACCGGCTGAAGGGTGAGAGAAGGGCTGGGAAGCAGGGCGAGATCCAGCACCCCGTAAGGGGAAGAGGAGAGGAAATGTTTTGTGTCCTGCTTTGCTTTTCAGCCTCTTGTCACTCAGTCGGACCCCTTGGTTTTCTCCTCCGGACTTCCCACTGCTCGCCCCTGATGCTCTCAAGTCTGGGGCTGGCCCCGCTCGGAGGAGACGAGCTGAGCTGGGGGCTCTGTTAAGCCTGGCCTCGGCGTCCCCTGATTTGCTGGCGTTTTTGTAGGATATTGCCCATGATTTGGTTAAGGACGCAAGGGTACTTGGTGTTTTCCCATTGTTTCGGGTTACTAGGGAAACCCTGTGAGTCAGAGCCCACTCCAGGCTGGGACTTGCCCCGGCTCCCCTCCGGCACGTTGGCAGAATTATTGTTCCCAGGGGGACAAAGACTGCTACTGAGACCCTGTGCAGGAGAAGGTTGCGGGGGGGGGAGAAATCAAACCTCCAGCTTTATTTGTAACTGGGGATTGTCTGAAAAGCCAAGCCGGAGCATGGTTTGCTTGAGAGGCTGATTTGCCGAGCGCGGTGCCCTTTCAGGAGGGAGGCCAGTCTAAAATAATGGGCAAATTACAGTCCTTCTGGTGTGTGGGTTCGTTTCGGGGTGGTTCACGAGCCATCGCCTTGCTGATTGATAATTACAAAAACCACCTCTGATGTGCCTCTTAATGCACGCCCCCACTTTTTCCCACCCCTTAGGTAGACTCATGTGTTTGTTGCTATGTTTTTGGGACAACATAGCCTGTGGCGTAGATAGCTGTGATAAAAACCTGGAGTCTTGCTCCGAAGATTAAATCTCCCCTGTCTCCTCCGTTCCTCTGAATTGAGAAGGTAGATAAGGTGGGTCGGCCCTTGCAGAAGTCTTCCTGGCGGTGTGCATCCCTGCAGGAATGCCTGTGGGAAGCCTGATAATGTGGTCTGGAGGACTTGCCCCTGTCCCTACCCCTCAGCCCCAGCAAACAGGCTTGGGATGAATCCACCAGCGCGAAAAACGGAGCGAGGGAATAAAAGAAAGGAGCTTAAAGATGACTTGGAGCTTAAAGATGATTCTGTGATTCTGTGACTTGGCTGTTCTGAGTAAGCCATCCGGGGTTTTGAAATGTCAGCTATTCTGCTGGTTTGGCAAATTCTTCTTGTGTGTGTGTGTGTGTGTCTCTCTCTCTCTCTTTGTTTTCCTTCTCTTGAAGAACGGCGAGGTCTAGCCGCTGCCAGCGCGGTTTGCTGTCGAGATCTGGCGTCTGGGGCTGCAGACTCGGGGCTGGCCAGACTTGCAGGGATTTAGGTAGGCAGCCTTGCTCGTTCCCAGCGCCAGCCAGGGTCGGGGTGGAAGGCGGGGGCCGTACCCTTGCCCGATTTATGGAGCGTTTCAAGAGGGGAGGTGCAAGGTTTTCATGTTCCTTTCATTCTTGGCGAAGCCTTGGCATCGTCCCCTTGGCGGCGCAGGGCTGGGGGCTTCGGAGTGGCTGTGGGGAATCCTGCAGGTTGGTTGCTCTTGCTGGATCGCCCTTTATGCACAGCTAGCCTTAAGGGCTGGTCTGTTTTAGGTGAAAAAAATAAAATACCCTCTTTGAAATGAAATAGGAGAGCATTTCTTGCCAGGTGGCGGTATTAAACAGGCTGGGGGCACCTGACCACATGGGTGCGAGGGATAAGAAGATCTTTTTCCCATCTGTTTTCAGAGAGGCGGGTCCCTTTACAGGAGTCCTTTGCTGAGCAGGTATTTTCTGGAGGGATATTTTATTTTTTTTTTCGACGACATTAACTCACTTAATGGCATCCGCAGAGGGCAGGGGGAGTTGTGCCAAGCTTGCAAACTGCTTTCTGGGCTGATTTCCATCCCCTCTGCTGGCTTGAACCAATTCCAGGGCAGGCTGATGGGCAGCAAGCACCGAGCCCTTTTGATTATTTTTTTTTTGTGTCTTTTTCGCTCAATCAATTATTTATATCTGCCTATTAAGGGGAGACCGTAGCCTTGGGCAGTCTGGTTCCACATCTGCTTTCTGAATTAAAGGTCGCTGGGAGCTGGTAGCCTAAATGCTGCCCTCTCCTAGACACAACAGGGCCTGGGCTTTGGGGTTAACCCTTTGGTTCAGAGGCTGGAGGGGTGCCCGGTCCCCGCTAGCTGGAGGAGAGTGGGATTTAGCACTGCTTTAAGAGGAAGATTTAGGGGATTAAATCCCATCTTGGAATTATAACAGCCTTTTGCATTTTAGCCCCTTAATGAGTTGTCTCTAGGCTGCTCGTGGTCCTGCTGCTGTCCGTAGCCGCTTCTCTAGCAAGGAGGAGGAAGGATGCACAGTGCTGGGAGGGTGTTGATGAGTTTAGCTGTCAATGCCTGTGGAAAGTATTGCTGTTCCCATATTTTCATTCTCCCAGGGTAGCTAATGTTGCCTGAGGGTGGCACAGTTTGGGGCAGGGAGTTCTTCTCAGATCTGGGGACTATTTGCAGGCACCGCTGGTGGGAAGAGACATTGCTTAGCCAGCACGGAGCAAAGTTCTTGCCCCAACATCTCCTCTGCTCGTGTTCCTTCCTCCTCTGGATGTGACCCTCTTCTTCTCCCTGTGGGGTCTGCCGAGCATCTTGCCAAAACATCCTGTGCTGCTCCCTTGGATGCTCTGAGTCATGGCAAGGTCAGGCAGTGGCTTGGCCGGGAGCTCCAGCTGGTGGAGAGGTCCCTAAGGCAGGAACATGATTCATCCTGATGAATGGAGGGGTCCTTGGGAGCGGGGAGCGAGCAGGAGAGTGCTAGTGGATGATGCTGAGGCGCTGACTGAAGCAGGGGCTTAATAGTGCACCAGTTCCCAGCAAGTGCTGGTGGTGAAGGAAAATGCATAAAGATTTGGGGAAGTGAGGGAAATAGCCTTGTTTTCCCCCTTGTTCCCCTGAACCATCCCCCAGGTCCAGCTCTCTGGCTCTTCGGAGCATATGGCCTGAAAAATACAGCATGTTTTTCATTTCTCCCTCACTCCCCATTTCTCACTCTTTTTTTTATATTGCCTCTCATACGATATGCATTAAGGCTGGAATATTTTTCTAAAGGGTCAAACTTCTGACGTGGGACTTCTCAGAGCCGCTAGTGTTTTCTCTGGGATGCCAAAGCCTCCTAGAGTCCAAAACCCAGGGCTGAGGGTGACCCCCCCCGGCCCTGGGGTGTTGCAGCTCCGTGCTAGGATGGATGCTTTGTGCTTTGGTGGGACCACAGGTACGAGTGATGTTTGCAGGCGTTATCTTTCCACGCTGATGACCCTGCGGGGCTTCCAGCCTGTGCATCCAAAGGGATGCATTAATGGGGATGGACTGACAATTCATTTATTGATTGTACCTTTTTTTTTCTTTTTAAATCAATTTTGCTGCATTTGAGACATGGCAGATCCGCACCACCTCTCTGCAAAGCTAGGAGCCGCTCCGTGGGACTGTTAGTTGTCATGGGGAAATGTTAATGCTGGCTCTTTGGGTTTAAAAATGAGCAGAGTGGGTATTTCAAAGAGAAGCACGTAAATCAGGGTTCTTGTGAAGCACTTCTGCAGTCTGGGAAATGACAGACTTGGATGCAGGGAGCAGTATAGGGGTAGTTGTCACAACCCTCGAGTTCAAATCTAAGCTTAAAAAAGACTAAAAAAAAAAGGGAATGGTGGAAAAAAAGACAAAAGCTCCCCTAAATCTGGCTTTATAATTTTCATCAAGTCTGGAAAGGTATAATAGAGCCAAGGCGAGTTATTTCTCTCTTGGACAAAGTTGAAAAAGTGTGTTTTAATTTAGATATTAATTCTAGCCAATATTAAAAAGCGTTTTAATTTGACTTCCTCAGCTTCTGCACTGAACCCCCGTTTGTGGCAGTGCTCATTTTTGAGACATTTGGGGAGTAAGAAAGTCCCATTCTCTACAAATTCCCTTCTTTTTTTCTTTTTTTTTCTGAGCTGTATTTTCGCACGTGCTGTGAAGATGGGTGAAGGCTGGGGCAGGATCTCCTGCATTTGCATGGGTGGCTGTCACCACGCTCAGCTCTCGGGTACCTTTCTCATCTGGGTTTTTTCTTCTCTCGGTAGCCCTTAGGAGTAGAATTTGTTTATTCATCCTAGAAACGCAGAAGGAAAAGGGAAAGGCATATTTCCTTTGGAAAGTCATTTTTAATAGCCAACATTGATTGATATTGACTCACAAGCCCCCGCTCTTCTTCTTACTGTATTGTCCTCTCCTGAGGTTTCTGAAGTGGTAGGTCAACTTTGACTCACCGGTGTAACTGAGTCATGCTCTTGCTTTGATACAATCATTTGCCTCTCCCCAAAAAGCCATTTTTCCTTTCCACCAAATGTGAGGATGCTGGAGTCCAAAGCATTTCCTTCCATCTGAGGAATTCATGCTCCGAAGAGGGCGATGGCTCATTGTGAGATGCTTGGTGGTGGAGACAGCCCCCATGGGAAACACAACCCTCCTCTGCTCTCTTGATGGGACGGGTGATGTCATTGACCATCTGAGCCACCCATCCTGGGGAAATTTGGCATATTCCAGCTTGGGTTTTTTTGACTTTATGGTTTTTATACATGGGAAAAATTAAAAAAAAAAAAAAGAAGCTGGGTGTGGGAGGAAGGAGATGAGATCTTTGCACCTGGTCTTGTGGGGTGGGATGCTGAATGTGTGACTGTGGAGGACAGGAGCTGGGATGGTCTTAACTTCTCTGTTTTATTTCCCTCCCTTCTTCAGGTGGATGAAATTTATCACGACGAGTCCCTGGGTGTTCACATCAACATCGTGCTGGTCAGGATGATCATGGTGGGATACCGCCAGGTAAATACAGCACTCGGACGTGGCAAGGAGGAGATGCTATTCAGGCTGGCCCCTGCTTTTTTGGCCACTTGCCCAGCTCGAACCCTGCCCCGCGAGGGAAAGAGGGTCACTGAAATGCAATATAGGCACAGCAGGCAGCTGCTGCTTCTCCCAAGGCTGGCAGTGACGCCATGGCTTAGTGTCTCATCACCATAATATTTAGGACTTAGGTAAGCCTTGGCTTGGGAAAATGGGGCTGTTCAGGTCAGCTGTCAAAGCCCAATTGACAACTGTGCTGAGCAGGGATGAACTTGAACTCTTGTCCAGCTGGTTTCTGGGGCCTGAAGGTCTGGAGTTCTCCATAGCTGTCGAGCCCCAGGGCAAAGAGGCAACCCTGAGGAGATGGCGGGTGGCTGCCATCAGTCTTTATCTGCTTGCTCTGGGGTGTGGGAAGAACCCATGAGAAGCTTCCTCAGAAGCTCTGGGGTGGCAGTAGATGATGGGACAAAGGTGGCTTCCCAAATTGGCAGGAGGTGGATATTAGTGAGGAGAAGCTGAGGCCAGGATCTCATGTATCCCAGCCTTGACTCAGCAGCCCTGGAAGGCTTCACTGGCTGCCCCGCAGCTCTTGGGTGGCTTGGACAAGGGCAGAAAAAGCACGGGAAGGTTTCATGTGGTTTCTCAGGTTGCATTTATTTTTTTTTTTAAAGGCTCGTTTGAGCTTGGCGGCTGAAAGATTTTCTGTAAAACAATGCGATTTGCTATACTTCTTGCAGCAAGCCCTTATCCCGCATGATGCGTTCTAGCAAGGGCATTAATGAGTCAACATGGTGATGTCTCTCTACGTGTGTGGTCCACAAACAAGGCCCGTTACATCTTGGAAAAAAAAACAACAACCCTGCTTGTTACAGAAATCTGCTTGGCTGGCAGAAACCCAATTCCTCCTAGAGAACCAGGGATGAGCAGATGTTTGAATCCAGGCGAGATCTCAGCTCACCGCTGTTTAGGTCTGGTGCTTCCTGTGGCTTCTTGTCTCCCACGTCACACTTTGTGGGATAAAACCTCCGTGGCTTCCACTTCAGGGCCAGGGGAAGGGCAATATTTCTCACCTTTCTTCCCACCGCTGCAGCTCAGCAGGTACCTGCCTGAGAGCATAATTTATTTTGCAGAGCAGTATTCAATTTATAGAGCATAATTTTGCAAAATGCTAATCTTGAACAAAAATAAAGTTGAAAGACGAGGTGATTGCTATGAAACAGTCCTGGGCACCTTTCTAGTAGGGTCTCAGTCTCTGTGGGTCAAGTTCTACAGGGAAGCATTACTCTGCTCACCACTGAGCATCAGCATCTCGCAGCGTCTCGACCAGGAACCTGTGCAGGAGCTGAGAATCTGAATCCTCTTTGCTTCCCAGCCTCTCTCCTCTTTTATCTACTGCTGTCCCAAGCACTTGTGTGAGTGAGGAGGGTCATATACCCTCCTGTACCAGACCGCATCCATTTGTGGGAATGATTTCCTTGCTGCTTTTAAATAAAAAGAAGGCGCAAGATGCTTTGGAGATGCAAAGAGGGATGTTGTTTCTTCTAATGGTGGAGAACCACTGCTTAGGAGTCTTTCTGACCCCAAAACTCTGAGCGGGCTCCTTCTCCCTGACTAAATTACCCATCTTTTTATTTATTTATTTAATTCTTTACCCAGTCAGTCAGCCTCATAGAGCGAGGGAACCCATCTCGGAGTCTGGAGCAGGTCTGCCGCTGGGCTCACTCGCAGCAGCGCTCTGACCCGGAGCACGCCGAGTACCACGACCACGCCGTGTTCCTCACCAGGCAAGATTTTGGTCCCGCAGGTATGCAAGGTACTGTATTTATCTCGATCAGGTATGTGCAGTTTGCTGGGGGAAGGCCAGCAAGTGGAGAGGATTTCTTGCGAACACAGTCTGTTTCTTGGCCAGCAAGGTCCAGAAAAAGGTTATAAAAATTGGTATTTTTTTTTTTTTTTTTTAATGTGAAGTAGAAGAAAGACAGAGTTAATCCAGAGCATCAACCTGAATGGGTAAAGAAATTATCTTTATTCATTCTGCCCTTGCTTTGGCTTCATGCACCAATCCTCCCCTTGTCCCAAAGTGCCCTCAACGGTCCAGTAATAACATAAAAATGATGGAATACCACAGGGAGCTTCATGGGACCAGTCAGTCCTTTCTGTCCTCTGGAGGCCCTTTAGAACCTGGTTTTACATGGGTTGGTTTCTTGGCCCTCTTAGGACTGGACATGGGTGCATTGAGTAAATCCTGGACCAAAGAGGAGGTCAGAACGAGTCATGGCTATAGTCCTCTCACCTCTTGGTGCAGAGGCTGACGTGGTCTGAGAAGTTAGATATCTAGGCAAAAATTTTAAAAATTGCAGGAAGAGCTCCTGGCATTTCATGGCTCCGTTAGAAACATGGATGCTTTAGTGGATGCTTGGTGGCTCAGTGACTTCTCCCAGTTCTCCTGAGCCTGCTGCCTCCAAATTGCCAGTTCCTTCCCACGCTGGTGGCAAGGTTTGAATTTCCCACCAGGAGGCTCCCTTTGATGCCACAAATGTGCTGGTAACGTCACACTGATTTGTAGCACGAGTCCTTCTGGCATGCATGGGAGGAAGGAAAGGTGGAGAAGGAGTTCTGTCCTTGCCTCAGTTGCCTCTCTGAAAAGGTTCTCCCTGCAGCAGGGGTTGAACTGCAGGAGGCATCCAGCTGGAAGCCCTCTTGAACGTTGGCCATCAAAGAACAGAGCTTGGGTTGTGCCAGCAGCCTCCTCACTGAGCTGTTGACCTGCCTTAGGCATCTCATCTGGAGTCACATGGCAGCATGGGTGAAATACCAGGTTTTGTATCATTTTCCTAGACCCTTCCTGGCAAAGTGACTGTGTCCAAAGGCATTGGTGAGAGGACCTTTTTTGGCATGTTGGCAGGAATCAGAACTGGCTGAAATTCCCCTTGGTGGGAAGGAGTTGTGAGATGGATGCCCTCCTCTAGGGCTACTTGTTCCAGCTCCTTCTTTTCCCTGTGGATCTGGCTCCCTGCTTTTCACGCATCTCTGGGATGGATGTTTGCTTTCTGCAGAAGTCCCCATGGCTGCCATGTCCTTGCCTGGCTGTGTTGCATGGCACAAGGTGCTCCTCACCCACTGGGAACTACCCTCTTGTTGGGCTGCTGGAATAGTAACAATTTGCTTACTCTGGCTTCTTTTCCTCAAAATGATGTCCTTCAAGCTCCCTATCATCCCTTTTCAGCTCAGGACTATATGCAGTGAAGGACCAGACTGTAGCATCTCCAATACTTGGTCATGGCTTATGTTCACAAGTGGCTTGCTGGGGTGAGGGCAAATACCTGCTGGCTTCTTTAGCTGCTGCTGTAGAGCGTATGTGCTGGTTGGGAAGCATGAAGCGTCTGCTCTCCTCATATGTACCCTGATGCTGAGCTGAAGGCAGCGATGGTCCTGCCCCAAAGACCTACATCAACAAGCTGGGAGAAAGGAAGCCTTTGAGGATGAAATCCTCCAAGTCACAGGGACCTGGGGATAGAGCCTAAATGTCAAGCCCATGCTTAGCTTGATGTCTCCTCACTCCTTACAGTTGTGTGCCCAGTTAGCAATGGAAATGGAGATGGAGCTGAATCTGACTTGTTGAGCATGCAGTCCTCGTAGCCCAGCCTATTTCCATGCTGCCAAGCCACCCATGCTCCATGACCACATCCCCACCAGGCATGGCTCATACTTCCCTGTGTCGTGTCACCTCCCCTTGGCCAGTAAACCAGACCAACATCTGGTCTAGCACGGCACTGGTTAAGCTGGATGCAAGTCCTTGCAAAGTGTTGCAGTCTTGGTTCTTCTCAGTTGCAGATCCAAGCTGAGCCCTGAAGGAGGTTTACAAAAACTTCTCGGTGCTGGCAACATGTTCGTGGCATCTCTTGATGGGATGGGAGCAGTCATGGCCAACGCGGAGTAATTTTGGAAAGCTGATGCAATTGTTGCTTTGGGAATCGAGAGAAGCTGGAAGGCATGAAGGGAAGGGCCAGGAGGGACAGCTGAGCTGCGTTGGCCTCACGTGTGGGCTGGAAATAAACCTCTGCCCTTCAAAGAGAAATGCCTCTCGGTGGTGGACAGATGGGCTGTAAATTATTAATTACTGCTGCTGAAGCCCCGTCTAAACCAGAGGAGTGCCTTGTCCCTCTGCAGTGGGTTGGGCATGGAGGGCTTTCTGACCCAGGCTGGAGGATGCTTTTGCTTAGACTGAATTTGTTGCCCTGTAATCACCCACGGTTGGCCTTTGGGCAGGCTGGTGGTCCTCGTAGAAAGTCAGAGAGGCCGAAGGCAGGTAGGAAATGTCCATAAAGAAGAATAAAGTGCATTTGGAGGAAGCGAGAGACTGGCTGGTGTCTTGCTGGTGTGGTGGGGACATGCTGCTTCTATGTGCATGTCTGGTAAGTGTTTGCAGGCTAATCTAGTCTTTACCAATTAAGTATTTTCCAAGTAGTTACTTCTTGCCATTGTTCTCTGTGGAGAACCCTTTAGTTCTTCCCGTTCGCACTGGGGTCTTGATTATGAGAAGCCAGCATCTGCTTTGCTGAGCATCTACCTTTTCATATCCCTTTGTCCCATCTCCTGTCCAGACATTGAGAGCCTCTTCAGTTGGGAATTTTTCCCATTTTCATCCTAGACAAAATATATTTGCTCTCACCTGGGCCAGAAAACTTTCCACATCTTTGCTCTTGTGGAAAGCTTCATGGGGTGGAGGGGAATCTTTTAAAGAGATTTATCCAGGATTTGACTCGTTACTGTATGGTTAAACCCAATTCTGTCTCTCAAACTCCTAGGTTTGGCCGGTTACCTTTTGCTTTCTTTTTGACTACAGTGCCCACTGAGCATGGCATTTCTCCGCTCTCTTTCTGAAGTTGTTTTAGTTTATTTGTTCATTGGAGTGAGTCTTGTTGCCCACTTGAATGTGGGGAAGATGAAAAACGAATGCGTCCTCCAGTAAACAAAACCCGGAGGGGATTTAATGAAGCTGCTTGGAGAAGATCCTTGTCATTGCGGAGGTTTCTCTGAGGTTATGTGATGCTTTGCAGGCAGAAACGAGCTCACTCTGTATGTAATGAGAATCGGATACTCATTTAATCTCGGGCGCTTTGCTCGGTGAATTGGGTTCACCTGACCTCCTTCATTTGGAGCACAGGCAAAAATGCATCCATGGCTTCCCACAAAATGCTGCGAGAGCCAGCCCTTCAAAGGTTTGTGTCTGGGCTTGTTTTGAAAAATTAAATTACTGTGACGAGAGAAGTTTCCTTTACAAGTTCCAGTGCAGATGGACACGCTGGAAAACCTGCTCTCAGCCGATAAAATAGAAATATTGAGGGAAACACTTGCCCAAAACTCCCTTGGTTTTGCCTTATGCCTGGGCTAATGCTAATTTCTGGGTGTCCAGTGGTGCAGCAGCTACCTGTCCCTTGTCCCATCAGGCATCTGATCCACTCAGTGTCCCCACAAAGTCAGCCACTGTTGACTTTCGGGCAGAGCTGTAGGAAACCTTTATTTTTTGCTTTAATCTCTTGTCCTTGGCCAGCTGCGTGGTGCCGGGACCCACCCGCTCATTCAGCTTCGGAATCAAGCCGAGCCCAATCGCATCCTTTCCTCTCTACCTTCTTCCAGGGCAATTAGTCACGAGTCGCTGGCTTGATGGCGAGTGGCCCACCAGGATGGTGATGGGTGGGCTCCGTGGATGCTGTGTTTGAGCCAGGGTGTGTGCAGGAGGGCAGGCGTAGGGGTGTGAATCCACCCTCGGGTCACCCGCACCCCTTTTCCTCCCGCAGCTCAGCCTCCCTCTTGGCTCACTGAGCTTTCCTCTTGGAGCATCCCTGTCCCCAGGGCAGAGTTATCCAGCATGGTCCTACCCTGCTTTTGCCTCTCGGACCTGTAAGTCCTTCCTTCACTAACTTCCTTTCCCTTGATGCCAAAAAGGGTCAGTCTTTAAAAAAAGAAAAAAAAATTAAGAAAAAAAGTATTAAAAAAAAAAAAAAGGAAAGTAAATTCCAGAAGGTGCCAAGGAATTAATTGAATTGGGCAGAAATAATGCGAGGGAAAAAAAAAAAAGGAGAAGAAAAAGGAAAATGGGAAAATGAACCAAAATGGAGGTGAGGCGTTGCTGAATGGGTGAGGGGANAAAAAAAGAAAAAGGAAAATGGGAAAATGAACCAAAATGGAGGTGAGGAGTTGCTGAATGGGTGAGGGGAAGGCTTCCCTGCCCGCAGCTGCCCTACTGCACTGCACTTGATCGAGGGCTGGGGGGCTGGGGAGGTGCAGGGTCCTCCCCGGCTCTGTCTGGGGCTGGCGTGGGTGCACGTGTGGGTGCATCGCTCCCCCGTAGAGGCTGTATTTTTAGCTCTGGGGGGGGGCAGCTCATGCCTTTTGCTCTTCTCTCTTCCTTTCTTATCTCTTTTTTTTTTGTTTGTTTTTTTTTTTGATAAAGAAGGATGCAGGGGATGCCATTTGTGGGCTGGGAGGCGGTGGTCACCGACACCGATAAAGCCCCCCCTGGGTCCTTTGGCTGCCCTCTCGCCAGCCAAGGTGCGTTGGCACCATGGCAGAGAGATGCCGGCGAGCCCCAGCGTAACGTCAGCCTGGTTTTGGCACTGGCAGCCGGGATGGTCGTACCGGTGAGCAAATCCTTGGGCTGCTGTCCAAGGCACCTGGGCAACTTCTCCTCCTCGGTGCCTTCCTCTTCGTTTTCTCCTCCTGTTGCAGTGAAGCCTCCCCTGGAGCTGAGCCCCCTCTTAATTTTGCCTTGTGCCAGACCTCTGCTAGGAGGATGACCCAGGAGAAGGACAGGAGGCTTCGCAGCTCCTTCTCTGTCCCACGGCTGTAAGAGATGTGTGGACGCTGGTGGACATCACCACCGACACCGGAGTTCTTGAAGGCGCCTGGCTTTGCCTCCAGCTGGCCAGGCCGTGGGGGTGGTTTTTTTTTAACTTTTCATTTTTTTTCCCTCCCTCTCTCAAAGGTTTTCTCTTTCCTCTGTTCCTCTCTCCTTCCCTTCTCGCTTGCCCCAGGCTACGCACCGGTGACGGGGATGTGCCACCCGCTCCGCAGCTGCACCCTCAACCACGAAGACGGCTTCTCCTCGGCGTTTGTTGTCGCCCACGAGACCGGCCACGTGTAAGTCATGGGGACAGAGCTGGCTGTCCCCTCCGGTGGCATTTCCCCTTCCTCCAGGGGCGTGGTGGGGGCAGCATCACCGCAGTGGTGGGGGTACCAGTGTGGTGGTGCCTTTTTTCTTCATAAGTGGACTTTCTACTGGTGTAGGCGTGTGCACCGCTGTGGAACGAAGGTGCTGGCGTAACTACTCCAGGAACCCCCACTTTACACCGGCTTTTCCCACCAGGTTAGGCATGGAGCACGACGGCCAGGGCAACCGCTGCGCTGACGAGACCAGCATGGGGAGCATCATGGCGCCGCTGGTCCAGGCCGCCTTCCACCGCTACCACTGGTCCCGCTGCAGCAAGCAGGAGCTCAACCGCTACATTCAGTAAGTCGGTTTTAATCAGAGGGACGTTCTCCCTTTGGATGGTGAAGCTCCGGCGTGAAGCAGGTGGTGGACAGGTCCCCGTTGGGATTGCTTGTTTTGGCCAGAATAGCAAAACCGGGTCCGTGGGAAGTTATTTTCTCTTTTTCTTCTGCTGACGGCTTTGATTCCTTGCGCGAGTCTGAATTGGTTTTGGGCTGCGGAGGCTGGGGGCTGATAGGAGCCTGATAAAAGCTGGACATGTCAACAGAGCAAGAGTTTGCAGAAGCTCTGTGGTGGAGCCCAGATCCAGATTTCAAATATTCTTGGCATTTGCTTTGGACAGCCTGCGTGGTTTCCCTTTTGGGCTATAAAATGTTGTGTGCTGCGTAATAAAAAGGTGTAGAAACAGGCCAGGAGCTTTCTGTGTGTTGGGACCAAGACGAGTAGCAGGAAAGCGGGTGGCAGTGGGGGACCCACTAGTGTTGAGGTCCTCTGTCCCCTAGGGAGCTGCAGGCAGTGGAGGGATGCTTGTCTTTGGGGGACTCTGTTTGGTTTGTCTTTACTGGAAACACATTTCCCAGCAGTGGGTAGTTAGCATCAGTGCCAAGATCATAGAATCATAGAATTGTCCAGGTTGGAAGGGACCTTTCAGATCATCTAGTCCAACCATCAGCCTAACTCTGATAAAAACCATCACTAAACCATGTCTCTAAGCACTATGT
>VXAK01012814.1:26272-37265 GCA_013399435.1 Arenaria interpres
CCCCCAGCTCCCTCAGCCTCTCCTCAGGAGACTTCTTCTCCAAAAGATAATTCAGAGTTCTCAATATTTGAATTTGGAGAGAGGGCTGGACGTGAGGGAGGGGGGGGGAAGGCGGGAAATCCTCCACGCCTGACTCTGCTTTGCATCTCTGCAGCTCCTACGACTGCCTCCTGGATGACCCCTTCGAGCACCAGTGGCCCACCTTACCCGAGCTGCCGGGCATTAACTACTCCATGGATGAGCAGTGCCGCTTCGACTTCGGCGTGGGCTACAAGACGTGCACGGCGGTGAGTAGGGAGCCAATGTGGGTTGCATGCCTGTGTTGCCCCCCCTTCCCAGGACCCCCCCGCCAGCCCATATGGGGACGAGGAGGGACCTCCCCGCTGCTGTCCCAGCCCAGCTCCTCTGTGCTCCCCAGTTCCGCACCTTCGACCCCTGCAAGCAGCTGTGGTGCAGCCACCCGGACAACCCTTACTTCTGCAAGACCAAGAAGGGGCCACCCTTGGATGGGACCGAGTGCTCTCCGGGCAAGGTAGGAGCTGGTCCTGCCTGATCCTCCCTCGGGAGGGGACGGGGACACCTTCAGGGGCAGCAGGCAGCGCGTCCCCCGTTTTTAGCTGGTGTTTACTCCTTGTTTTCCCCAGTTTGTGCTCGGATGAGGGCTTTGTTCTTCTTCTGGTCCGTCTGCTTCTGCAGCGAAGCAGGACTCGTTTTGTCACCTGGCAAAAGAGTGATGATGTCATTCCACGTCCAACCTCATGATGTCACCAGGCTTTTACTTTGAGCTCTCTTAGCTTGCTCGTTAGGACAGTATGAAAGCGTGGATACGTTGGAAAAGCTGCCTGCTTATGTAGTTTTTGGGTGATTTTTTGCTGGAGAACAGCTGGACGTGAAGTATCCAGCAACTTTTGATAAGTTCCTGTATAAATCCCAGCAATCTCACTGAAGATGCAGCCTCCTTGAGTGCCAGTTTGCCAAAAGCTTCCAAAATGAGGCTTTTTTTGAATCGTGTACGGATGGGTTACATGTCACGCTGGCACATGGCTCCAGAGGGCTTGCAACACCTGGACTGGGAAGTCCTTCCTTCAGGTCCGTGGTGGGTTTTTCCCCAGGGCTGGAGTTAAACCCCAGGTCTGGATGCCCACGGGGTGATGCTGCAGCATACATTGTGTGTATGCCTGGGAAGAAGTGTGGAGCTCTGGATAGCGTGTACAAAAGTGTCCAACGGCTTCTTGCTGTGCTCCTTGCAAAAGGTTTTGGTTCATCCCCCCTGCCCCAGTGGGGGGACGTCCCCAGGGCTGATCCAGTCCTGGACCCAGGCGTAATTCAGTGCTTGTTGGGCTGGAGAGACAAAACCAGTCCAGGAGCTCAACAATACGGTGTTAGGGAAAGAAAATCAAAGGGGTTTGTTTTGCAGAGGAATCTTTGCATGCCCCAGGCTTGTGCCTTCAGCAGCCTCTTGCAGGAGCTTTTGAGTGGGTTTATGCAGCTGCAGAGCCGAAGCATGGATGTGTCGGGAGCCTGCCCTGCTTATCCCTTCTTCTCTGCCGGCTTTTCTGCCCTGAGTCCTGGCTGTGCCAGGCTCTGAGGGCAAAGCTGTGGGCTGCCTGTGTTCCTGGGTGAGTTGTGAAATGAGGCAGCTTGATGGTCCCCAGTCCAGCCTGAAGGGCAGCTCTGCCGTCGCATTGCCCGGGGACCACCCCTGGTCCTCCTGCATGATGAAGAGCACCTTCCTCCCGTGCTTTGCAAACTGCCAGCTGTTTTTGTAGGGCTGTGGGTGTAGGAGGGCTCTCTTTGCTGGTGCTGAGCGCCTTGGAAGGGGCAGGCGTGGAGCTCACCCCTCTTTCTCCTCCCTTCCAGTGGTGCTTCAAGGGTCACTGCATCTGGAAGATGTCGGAGCAGCCCTACAGCCAGGATGGCAGCTGGAGCTCCTGGTCCAAGTTCGGCTCCTGCTCCAGGACCTGTGGGGGAGGCGTGCGCTCTCGCAGCCGGAGCTGCGACAACCCCCCGTATGTTTGGCCTCCGCCTCCCTCCTTTGAGCGGGGGTAAAGCTGGAAGTGGTTGAGGGCTAGGGGTTCCTCACTCTTCCCCTGGTGCACTCGGTTGGCAGGGACGGGGACATTTGCTCCTGCCTGGCCTGTGCCATGCATATAAGGTCTCCAGGGAGGCCTTACAGCTGCCTTCCAGTATCTGAAAGGGGTCTACAAGAAAGCTGGAAAGGGACTTTTTACAAGGGCATGTAGTGACAGGATGGGGGGGTAGTGGCTCAGACTGGAAGAGGGGAGATTTAGATTAGATCTCAGGAAGAAATTTTTCACTCTGAGGGCGGTGAGAGCCTGGCCCAGGTTACCCAGAGAAGCTGTGGCTGCCCCATCCCTGGAGGGGTTCAAGGCCAGGCTGGATGGGGCTTGGAGCAACCTGGTCTGGTGGGAGGTGTCCCTGCCCAGGGCAGGAGGGTTGGAACTGGATGGGCTTTAAAGTCCCTTTCAGCCTAAACCATTCTATGGTTTGGGTGCTGACCCGTGTTGTGTTTGAACAGCATTTCCTCCCGATGCTTTTTTTAACCCACCTGCTTGATTTTCCAGCCCGGCGTATGGTGGGCGCCACTGCCCGGGAGCCACCTACGAGTACCAAGTGTGCAACGCCGAGGAGTGCCCGGGGCCCTACCAGGATTTCCGTGCCCAGCAGTGCTCCAAGCGCAACTCCTACTACACCCACCAGAACAGCAAGCACGCCTGGCTGCCCTACGAGCATCACGACGGTGAGCGGCAGCGGGTCCTAGTAGCCAAATTGCCTTCTTTCCCCAAGGGGGAAAGTGCATGGTGGCCGTCACCATGGGGTGGGGACTGTGCCAGCTGCACAGAGTTTGGGTTGTGAAAAGCTCCTGAGCTGGAAACTAAAGTGCAATGAGCCAGCATTAAACAGCCAAGTCCTTAAAAGCAGTCTCTTGTGCTTGCCCTCAGAGAAACCTAGATGTTGGCTCTGGTTCCTGCTGTCTTGAAGAGCAGCAGAGGTGGGCTGAGAAGATCAGCCCGTCTTGAAACCTCTCCCTGCTTCCCCCGTGTTAGTAAGAGGAGACCCCCTCGTGCTGGTAGCCAGAGATAAATCCGTTTGTGCTACTCTAGAAGTTTTGTCTGTGTGCTTTGGCATGCAGAGGGCTTGTTGTCCTTGGAGGTGGTGGGATGACCGTGTTGCCTGCTTGCTCCTGGAGCCACAGCGGGGAGCGCGCCGCTCCGGGCTGGGCCGGGGGCCAGGTCCTCCTGCCTGGCTTGGTGTTCCTCATGCATTCCAGTGTCACGTAACGTGTCCACTCCGGTGGCCTTCTCTTAATTTCCCGAGTGTGCTGGGCAAAAGTGCAGGCTCTTGAGCATCAAACGGAACCAGCAGAAGGCACATGAGTAGCCTGGGCTTTGGAATTCTGGCTGAGCTCCGGGGTACGAGCTGGGATGGGTTTCTGTTTGCGATCACCCTAATGTATTTCTGCAAACCTTTCCCTCCCCGCCCCCTTTTTTCCTCTTTGCTTTTTATTTTGCCGCAGATGCTCAGAAGTGTGAGCTGATCTGCCAGTCCGAGGGAACGGGGGATGTGGTGTTCATGAATCAGGTGGTTCACGATGGTACCCGCTGCAGCTACCGAGACCCCTACAGCATCTGCGTCCGGGGCGAGTGTGTGGTGAGGAGCTAATGGCTGCTGCGTGACCATCCCTGTCCCTTACCTGTCCAGGAGGGAGCTTGTGCATCCCCTTGGCCCCCTATCCATTGGGGATGTGTGGCTTGGCCCGAAGACTGACCCTGTGTGCATCAAAGGGCTATGGGAATGGTGGAGCGATGGGGTGGGCTGCAGGAATGTAACCCCATGCTCGTCTTCTCTTCCCCACGGGTGACAGCACGTTGGCTGTGACAAGGAGGTGGGCTCCCTGAAGCAGGATGACAAGTGCGGGGTCTGCGGGGGGGACAACTCCCACTGCCGGACGGTGAAGGGCACGCTGGCCAAGACCCCCAAGCAGCCGGGTGAGCGGGCTTGGGCGGGTTTGGGAGCGGATTCAATCAGGCTCAGCCGGATTCACACATTGGGGCATGTCCAGGTGGAGCAAACCTGCTCTTCTTTCTCTTCCCTCCATCCTTCCTCCTTCCCTCCCTTTCTGCAGGTGTTTTGAAGATGTTTGAGATTCCGGCTGGGGCGAGGCACCTTCAGATAGAAGAGATGGAGCCAGCATCCCACAGCATCAGTGAGTATTCTGTAGTTTACCTTCCCCTTCACCCCCTACCTCTTTCTCAGCCCTATGTTGACAGTTGCCATGTGCTGTCTTTTTTTTCTTCCCCATCTGGAGAAATAAAGCCAAATCTGCAGCTCGCTGAGTGCTCGTGACTGCGCCTCCCCCCAGGAAACTCTGATGTCTTGAGTTTGTCTGGGTTTTGGGGGGAGCAGGTTGGGGGAGAGAGCGAGGGGAAGGCTGAGCCTGCTTCTCCCCTCTCTGTGTGTGCACCCCATGGCAGCCTGGGTGACCCCAGGAAGCTGGGGGGTGTCCAGCCCCCACACGGGCATCCTCTGGAGCATCTCCCTTACAAGGAGAGGCTGAGGGACTTGGGCCTTTTTAGTCTAGAGAAGAGAAGACTGAGGAGGGATCTGATCAACGCCTATAAACACTTAAAGGGTGGGTGTCAGGAGGATGGGGCCGGTCTTTTTTCAGTGGTGCCCAGTGACAGGACAAGAGGAAATGGGCACAAAGTTGAATGTAGGAAGTTCCACCTAAACATGAGGAGGAACTTCTTCACTTTGAGGGTGGCAGAGCGCTGCAAGAGGCTGCCCAGGGAGGTGGTGGAGCCTCCTTCTCTGGAGACATTCAAAACCCACCTGGACAAGTTCCTGTGCAACCTGCTCTGGGTGGACCTGCTTTGGCAGGGGGGTTGGACTAGATGATCTCCGGAGGTCCCTTCCGACCCCATGTGATTCTGTCATTCTGTAATTGCCACCCAAAGGGTCTTATTTGAGTCATTCCAGTCCTTCAAAGGTAGGAGCAGAGGACATGACCAGAGGACATGACGTTGAAATACCCCCTTTCTCCTCCAGCTGTTAAGAATCAAGCCACGGGTAACTTCATCCTCAATGCCAAGGGCAAAGAAGCCAAAAGCCAAGTGTTCATTGAGATGGGCTTGGAGTGGGAATACACCGTTGAACACGGCAAGGAGAGCCTGAAAACCAGCGGTCCCCTGCACGAGGCCATCAGTGTTTTGGTAAGCCTGGCTGATCCATCCTCTGGGGGCATCAGGAATGACTGTCACCCAGAGGTACAGGGAGAAGAGGTGGTCTGAGATGCGGTGTAGGAGGTGGTGGAAGGATTTTGGTAGAGAAAGGGCATAGGGCATGGCATTAAACCCAGGGAAATGAACTAGCCAAATGGAAGGGGCAATGAGTTGCGTGCAAGAATGGCATAAGGACACATCTCTTGTGTGTTTGCCTTTGAGTCCGACTGTATTTTGCTCTGTGCAGCAATTGCTTATGACTCCGTGCCTCTTTTTGGTTATACTGGTATTTGGGGGAGTTAGGCATTGAGTTCCCTGGGCACCCAGGGAAGGATAGGTGTGCACTCCCATCCGTCCTCACAGCTGGTGCTGGCTTTGGGTGTAGACAGCGGTCTTGCAGGTCAGAGGAGAGGCCAAGGGCATGCCACCCGAGGCTGGAGTTGCGATGTTTGGGCAGCGTTTTTCTCCACAGCTGGAGAGGTGCGTTCCTGAAAGGTAGACTCTGTGCTCAGAGCCCACCTGATCATGTTGGAGGTAGTAATGGGCTTTGTTTCTCCTACTCCTGTGTGTGCTGTTCCATGTGGTCATTGTTCACTTGTTTTTTCTTTGATGGCCTCGTCTTCCCTTCCCTGTCCCATGGTATCATTCTGTCTTCTCCTCCCTCTCTGATTGTCCTTTCTCTGCCTGCAGGTCATCCCCCAGGAGGAGGAGGCGAGGAGCAGCCTGATGTACAGGTACATCATCCACGAAGACCTGCTGCCCATGATCGGAAACAACAACGTCCTGCTTGAGGAGATGGATTCCTATGAGTGGGCCCTCAAGAGCTGGTCTCAGTGCTCCAAGGCATGCGGAGGAGGTAGCTTTCCCTTTGTAGCAGGCTCCAGCATGCTCTTGGAGGGGTGGTTGGGTATGTTAGGCAGTGCATTAGCCCTTTGGGGCTTGGAAACGTGCAGATGCTGTTTGAAATCGTTTCTCCCAGAGATGACACGTCGCAAGGCTTTAGACCTAGACCTGGTCTAGACCTAGACCCGTAGACCCAGGACCTGCGAGGAGGCCTGGCTTTCTTCTTCACACCCCAACATACCCATGTTCTTTGCACCTCTGTAATTTGGGGCATCTACCATGTGGGAACATGAGTGTTAAAAACCATTATTGCAGAGAAGTTTAGGTAAGCGTTTTAGCCAGATTTCTTATGAAAACAGGCTTATGCGATCACGTGTACCTACCCTTTTTCTATCCGTGTACCTTCTATGAGTTTTTAATTCGTTGGCTGTTTTTAACCTGATTTGAGCCAACGGGTAGGGATGTTGTGGATGACTGTTCCTAAAGCTTGCATGGAGGTAGGTGTGGACACACCAGTAAGCGCTGTGTTGGAGGGCAGGTAGCACATGTGAGCTTCTGGCAGACTTATTGCTGGATTTTTCCCTCTTCGAGGAAGCATGTGTGCCCCCATGCTGGCATCAGGGGGCTGCTGCTGAAAGCCTTTACTCGTTATGGCCATTGGGATCTAATTTTGAAGCTGACCCTGCTCTGTGTGGTTGCTGGACCAGAGGCCTCCAGAGGGTCACCTCCAACCTAATCTGACCCTCAAATGGTGGAGAAGACCTCACGCTTTCACCTCGCGGGTGGAAGATTTTGGGACTTGCAGAGCTGGACAGGGAGCCCTCGCTGGCTCCCTGGACCTTGCTGCCCCAGGGCTTCCAGTAGGGCAGCAGGCAGGTCATGGTTAAGGCTGGCTTAGCGCCGGTCTGGTCGGCTCCCAAGCCACCGCAGCTTTTTTGGCAGGTTACAGCACTGCTTTGGCTGGGCTTGCCATGTGCTGTCTTTTTTTTTTCTCTTTTTTTTCTTTTTCTTCCCCATCTGGAGAAATAAAGCCAAATCTGCAGCTCACTGAGTGCTCGTGACTGCGCCTCCCCCCAGGAAACTCTGATGTCTTGAGTTTGTCTGGGTTTTGGGGGGAGCAGGTTGGGGGAGAGAGCGAGGGGAAGGCTGAGTCTGCTTCTCCCCTCTCTGTGTGTGCACCCCATGGCAGCCTGGGTGACCCCAGGAAGCTGGGGGGATGTCCAGCCCCCACACGAGCATCCTCTGCAAGCTGGGGTGAAGCGCTGCTTGGGGTCCCACCTGAGCGGTGACATTCCCAGAGCACGTGTCCCAGCGGGGACGAAGCTGGTGAAGGGCCTGGAGAATAAATCGTAGGAAGAACGATTGAGGGAGCTGGGACTGTTCAGTTTGAGGAAGAGGAGGCTGAGGGGAGACCTCGTCACTCTCTAGAACTACTTGAAAGGACACTGTAGAGAGGTTGGTGCTGGTCGCTTCTCACAGGGAATTAGCGATAGAACAAGAGGGAATGGCTTCAAGCTGCAACAGGGTAGGTTCAGACTGGACATTAGGAAGAAATTCTTCACAGAAAGTGTGGTCAGAGGCTGGAACAGGCTGCCCAGGGAGGTGGTTGAGTCCCCATCCTTGGATGAGTTTAAGAGTGATTTAGATGTGGTGTTGGGGGATATGGTGTAGGGAGGAACTTTGTAGAGTAGGGTAGGTGGCTGGACTTGATGATCCCAAGGGTCTTCTCCAACCTGGATGGTTCTATGATTCTATGAAGGAGAGGGATGGGGGTTGGGAGCTGGTGGGACCCCCGCACCCATTGCCTCCCTGCCCATTCTTTGCCTCCCCCCTCCCCCACCCCAGGCATCCAGTACACCAAGTACGGCTGCCGGCGGAAAAGCGACAACCGGATGGTGCATAGGAACTTCTGCGACAACGGCAAGAAGCCCAAGCCGATCCGGCGGCGCTGTAACCTCCAGGAGTGCTCCCAGCCAGTGTAAGTCCCCCGCCGGCCGCCCCGAGGTGCTCCCATCCCCTACGATCCATGTATATAAATACCTATGGGGGTATTCGGGGCTGCNCTAGTGCTGGCGTGTCCCTTAACACCTTCCCCATCTCCATCCCCATCTTTTTTGGCAGCTGGGTGGCGGAGGAGTGGGGCGCCTGCAGCAAGTCCTGCGGCAAGCTGGGGGTGCAGGTGCGGGGGGTGCAGTGCGTGCAGCGCCTGCAGGACGGCACCAACCGTACCCTACACACCAAGTACTGCCCCGGGCAGCGGCCCGAGACCCGCCGGCCCTGCGGCCGCCTGCCCTGCCCCGCACAGTGGAGGACGGGCGCCTGGTCGGAGGTGAGGTGGGGAGCGGGGAGGAAGCCCCCTTGCACCCCCCCCTGCCAAGTAGGGTCGGGAGGAGGGGGGGTATAGGGGCTGGGAGCGCAGTCCAGGTGCTTATAGAGCCAGCTGCTCTCCTAGGGGTATGGGGATAAGGGTACAAGGGTGGGGGATGTTTTCCCTGGGGTTTTGCGGGGGGAAACTCAAAATCAGGCAGGGAATAGCATCCCAGTGGAGAGCGGGGCCGGGGGGATGCTGGAGAGGGGGAGGGAAAGCCCTTATCAGAAAGCAATACCCACCCAAGGAGCCCTCACCTTATAGCCCCTTCCAGTTCCTAAAGGGGGCCCACAGGAGAGATGGGGAGGGACTCTTTATGAGGGAGTGAAGCCATAGGACAAGGGGTGACGGTTTTAAACTGAAAAAGTGGAGATTCAGATTAGATATCAGGTAGAAAGTCTTTACTCTGAGGCTGGTGAGACACTGGCATAGATTGTCCAGAGAAGCTGTGGCTGCCCCATCCCTGGAGGTGTTCAAGATGAGGTTGGATGTGGCTTTGAGCAACCTGGTCTGGTGGGAGGTGTCCCTGCCCAGGGCAGGGGGGTTGGAACTGGATGATCTTTAAGGTCCCTTCCAACTATAAGCATTCTATAATCTGAAAATACTTGCCAATACACCTCCGGGGTGGCTGTTGGGGTGTGCCGGCTCCCCCCATCCCATCCCCTCCCATCCCATCCCATCCCATCCCTGTCTGTCCGGGTGCAGTGCTCGGCGAGCTGTGGGGAAGGAGTCCAGCAGCGGCAGGTGGTTTGCAAAGGCAGCGAGAGCGGTGGGCGCTGCGAGGGAGACAAGCCAGAGGCCGTCCAGGGCTGCCATGTGGCCCTCTGCCCAGGTGAGAGAGGAGGAGGAGGAGGAGGAGAAGGTGGTGGCACTTGGGGCGGGGGACACGCTGGTGGGAACCAATCCTTTCCCATGCCTCCAGCCCATCTCGGCTGCCGGGCAAAGCAGGTCGTGTTGGACGTCCCTCCTCCTGCTGGCAGAGAAAGGGTTAAATGCTAGCCAAAACGTTGGCCCTGATATTTGCTGTAGATGGCTTCGGGTTTTCTGGCAGTTTGGGGATGAAATGGACTGAGGGTACCATGGAAATGGACATTCTGAAGTTAATCTTGGGGTCTTTGGGGTGGCTTAAGTGCCGGGCCAACTAAGTGCTCCCCAAGGGACCTCGTTTTTAAGGAGATCCCGTAAAACAAAAGAAATCCCCCACCAAAACACCCTCCAGAGGTATTTCAAGTGTCCCCAGCCTCCCGTGGCGGCTGGGCATCCGTGGTGTTCTCTCTGCAGGGAAGCTCTCCGGCATCACGGCCAGCACTGGTGACCACAGCACACCCAAAGGCCAGCGGGTGCCCCAGGACGGCCCCAAAAACCCCGTTAGCAAGATCTCCTCCAGTAAGTGTAGCTGCTCGGGTAAGGGTGACGCTTCCCAGAATGTCCAAGAAAGCCAACGGTATCCTGGCTTGTATTAGAAATAGTGTGACCAGCAGAAGTAGGGAGGTGATTGTCCCCCTGTGCTCACCACTGGGGAGGCCACACCTCGAGTATTGTGTCCAGTTTTGGGCACCTCAATACAAGAGAGATCTGGAGGTGCTGGAGTGGGTGCGGGGGAGGGCAACGAAGCTGGTGAAGGGCCTGGAGAATAAATCGTAAGAAGAACGATTGAGGGAGCTGGGACTGTTCAGTTTGAGGAAGAGGAGGCTGAGGGGAGACCTCATCACTCTCTAGAACTACTTGAAAGGACACTGTAGAGAGGTTGGTGCTGGTCTCTTCTCACAGGGAATTAGCAATAGAACAAGAGGGAATGGCTTCAAGCTGCAACAGGGTAGGTTCAGACTGGACATTAGGAAGAAATTCTTCACGGAAAGTGTGGTCAGAGACTGGAACAGGCTGCCCAGGGAGGTGGTTGAGTCCCCATCCTTGGATGAGTTTAAGAGTCGTTTACGTGTGGTGTCGGGGGATATGGTGTAGGGGAGAACTTTGTAGAGTAGGGTAGGTGGTTGGACTCGATGATCCCAACAGTCTTCTCCAACCTAGATGATTCTATGATTCTATGACCGTCCCAAAGTCTTCTGGAGAGATAGGTTATTCCCTTGGGAAATGCAGGAGGCTGGGAGGGAGGATGCGCATCCAGCAGTGGTTTTGGGGAGGTTTTCCCTTCCGCTGCTGCATCCTCCCTGCAGCTCCTCGCAGAGCCTGTTGCTGGGTTGCCACCTTGCGGAGGCTGAGATCTCGCAGGTCCCTCTGCCTTGGGCTGGCCACCACCTTGCACTCCCTTCGCCTCCCGGATTTTATGCCGGATTTCCTTTTGTCCTGTGAACTTTTTTCAGCCTCCCGTGTTGGGCCAAGCCGGGAGATGGCTTCTGGCTTTTGCCCCTTGCTCCAGGCAAGGTTGCTTAGGGTGCTTCGTACCTGGGGTGAGATGCACCATGGTCTGATTTAAGATGCTGGTTTGGAGCATCCCTTGCTGTCTTGCTTTCTCTCCTCTGCACAGAAACCTCAAGCGCTTCGGCTTTGTTTCCTGACTCCCTCAAACCCCCCACCCCCC
>VXAK01012814.1:38070-89378 GCA_013399435.1 Arenaria interpres
GTTTGGTTTTTTTTTTGGCAGAGCCACGGAAAATAGGTGAAAAGGAGAAAAAAAGTGTCAGCAGCTTGGCTGCAGGTAACCCGCGATGGGCCGCTTCTTCCCAAGGTGCTAAAAAGTTTTTGGGGGAAGGAGTGACTTTAATTTTGCTTTTTACCTCTCCCTGACCCAAACAGCAACACAAGATATTGGAGAGGAGGGTCCTGGCTCGGTGGTTCAGCCCTGGTGCTCAGAGCTTGGGGAAGATGCTGGGAAGCTGGGGGAGCAAGCTACTGGAGGGAGGTGGCAAAAAAGCAGGAGGAAATGTGAGGAAATGCTCAAAACGCTGTCCCGGGCTGTCCCTGTTTGGGAAATGTGTCTGGAGGAGGAGATGGAGCGTGAAAACCATAGAGCAGGTTCTGTTCTGCATTGCAGGGTAGGCAGGGGATGGTCCAGGCAACTCTGGGCAATAAGAACAAGGTCAAAGACCAAAAATACTTTAAAAAAAAAAAATATGCCAGTCACCCAGCAGTGACTTTTTAGCCGATACTGCTCTGGGCCAGCTTTGAGCTAACACTGATGCCCAGCTCGCCCAAGGGGCTGTGAGCCTGATCCCTGCACCCTTGTACCGGTGCCTGTGGGGCATCAACGCCTTTTGGAGGGAAATGGGAAGCCGGGAGTGGGTTTTAGGGGCAGTTCCAAAGAAAGGAGAGGAAGATTCATCTGTGTCCTTTTTATCGCATGGGGTGAGGGTGATTAATGCTGTTAAAAAAATATCGTGCCAAGTACTAAACGTATGCACAGCACTTTAGGAGCCTGGGGCTGCGTGCAGCTCGCTTGGTATCAGGTCGGCTGCGGGCACAGGGTCTGCTTGGAGATGTTAACGGCCCTCAAAAGCTCCCCAAGAGCAGCCTGCCATGTCCCCGGGGGGGCTGCTGTGGTTTTGGTGCTTAAGGGTGAGCAGCCCCCCCAGCTGAGGGCATCCAGCGCCTCCGGGAGTGGTGGGAAGGGGAAGGTGGGCTTCCACGGGCGATGAGGAGGTTTTGAGGATGGAGAGGTGGAGTCTGAGGAAGGTGAGGCTCGGCAGATAGACCACTTTGGCGCTGTAAAGTGGGATGCCTTGGGAGGACTTTCATGGCGTGGGTGCAGCCGCTGGCCCTGAGGGTGCTGCTTCTCTGGTCATCCGAGGAGCAGGATAGGACATCTCAAGGAACAGTGTTGGGTTAGCTCTTCAGGTGGCTGGGCTTTGCTGGCCAGGTGGCTGGGGGTGCACTGGAAGCCCGTGGGTTTTAGGGCATGCTGCTGTTTGAGCCTGGTGCTGTCAGTGCCATCGGCGGCAGGGCAGAGCACTGCAGCGATAGCACTCGTGTGGCTGCAAGAAACTTGAGGTCGGGGCATCTCGGAGGAGCTCGAGTCAGGGTGGAAGCTCCCCTCAGCTTTTGCTGCTCTGGTGTGGCTTGCAAGGAGCAGAGGGGTTGAGGTACGCACTTTAATTGGAATGAATGGAGACCTCCGTGCATTCCTGACATTTTAAGCATTGGACTTGGGCTGCAGTGCTCCCCTGGAGTTACCCAACGGTGCAAAAAGGGCTGGAGAGATGTTAAGAGGGCAGCTGCCCCTGGATCTCCGTCCGGTCAAGGCTGGGTGAGCGTTTTTCTGACTCCTCTGAAAATCACCTGCGGGTGGAGGTCCCCTGCCTCCTGGGTGCTGCCCTTTGGCGTTAAGTTGGGCTTCACGACAGATGGGACAAAGCCGCACGTCTGCCTGAGCTGAGCCCCCAGCACACCCCGTGGGAGCGGACGGACAGAGGGATGCCTACGAAACGCCCCGGCGGGGTGCCCGGCTCCCAGGTGTGCAGGTATCGGTACCCCCCCGGGGATCGACGAGATGCTGGGGGTCTACCAGGGTGGGATGCCATCCCTCAGACTGTTGCCACCACCCTCTGCGGCAGTGCCGGCAATTCTTTCTTGTGCCAAAGATAACGCTTCGTTTACTCTACAAGGAGCACCTCTCCCTGGTGGCGTGGGAGGTGCAGGCGGTGCCACAGCCCTCTCCTGCTGCTGGGACAACCCTGGGCTGGCTCGGGGCAGGATTGAACTTGCTTTACCTTTCTCTACCCAAAGCAAGTTGGTTTTTTCTCCAGCGTTCAGCCCCCCACCCCTTGCCCCATAGCCTCAGAGGCATCGAACTAAAACAAAACCTCCCCCCCCCTCCACACACTCCCTAAACCAACGGGCTTTCATGTCTGTAGGGTGCAGTGTTAAGTGCGTGCGTGCTCACTCCTTCCCCCCCCCCAAATTCTGTGCCCTTCCCTTCGGTGCTGCCCTGGGTGATCTGTGCTTTCTTGCCTTAGCCATATTTGCAGTGGTTCCTTGCCGTACCTCGGAGGAGAGCTGCCTCTCAGGAGACCAGCCCACCCCCTTTGCCCCCTGCGCCCAGGGTCCCCAAGGGAGAAGAGGGGGGACACGGGGGCAAGGGGGCTGCCCTGCAGGTGCTAATCTCTGCTCTGGCTGAGATTATTTAGAGGCGGGTGTGATAAACCCCCCCTCAGCCCCCCACGCCGCGCGTTGGATGCTCCGCGGTGGTAACGCCACGGGGCCAGGACCCAGCACTGGGCATTTATTCCAGCCTCAGGTGGGAATAAAGGGCTTCTCACCATGGAAAGCCGCGGCGTGGGGATGGAGGTGCTGCGCTGGCCCAGCTCCCGGCTGGGATTTGGCCCCGTCTCTGGGATGGGAGGGTGCCTCTGGTCCCCCGCATCCTCCTGGGCCAGGCGGACGCGCCAAGTCATCCCTGTGATGTGACCTTGTCCAGTGTCACCGTGATGTATAAAGTTTTGTACATACGAGATTCAGAGCTTTTTAACTTTTAATATTTATTAATTTTGTTGGGTTCTCTTTTTTTTTCGTTTTTTTTTTTTTCTCTTTTTGAACTCTAACATAATGTAAAAAAATAAAATAAGAAATCCACGTCAAAATCTGTCTGTTGATTTATTAGGGAGTGTGAGGGGTGGGGGGAAAGGAGTGTGAGCCGTGTGGGGTTGAAATGGATTTCACACAGTGAGCTGCCACCTCTTTATTTTGTTTCACCCCAGCCAGTTTGACATGGCTGTTTTGAGACGATTTTTGGTTTTCCCCCCCTTATTTAAGACAAAGACCCAGAGAAATCCACAGATGTATTGATTGCAATCATCCTGCCATGGCTGTGGTAACGTTTCATGACACCCAGCTGCTTGGCTTTACCCTTCCAAGCCTTGTTTATGGCTGCAGTTGGCAGCTGCTTTATGGCACAATGTGCTTTTCCCCGGGGTACAGGGTAGCACTGGGATCACTGGGTCCAGCCATCCCTAGAGGGCTGTGGGGTGGCTGGGGGTCTCCAGGCCACCTTCCTAGGACAAAATTCACCGTGGGGTTTATCACGCTGCGGGTCTGCAATGAGAAGCTCCCCTGGGTGCGTGCGTGGTCCCGGGGGGGGGCACGGTGCTGCGTTAGGGGGATGAGTCCAGCCCTGCCGGAGTTTCACCGCTTGCTTGTCTTCGTGCTTTCTCATCCCTTTCCACGTTGCAGGACCCTGAGTCCATCGAATTGATGGCGAAAAGCACCTTTCTGCCCATCCAGGACGTGGCTTTAGCGCCGTACACCTGCTCTGGCTGTGCCTGGTACTGTTGGCGTAGCAGGAGAAAAACCTGCATCTATATACATATAGATAGATACACGTAAATATATGGCTTAGCCATTCCAAAGATAAACACAGGTGCGTTGCCCGTTCAAGCCAAAAAGACACCCTGAGCTCACACTGAGAACTGCTGCCATCGTTCAGGTGATAAATAAGGCGGGATGAAACTGGGGCAGGATGAAAGCTGCAGAAGGGTGATGCCCAAAATGTGGGGGGTGCATTTGGGCAGCCACCCCCCTCAACCCCGTCCCCTGTGCCCAGCGGGGAGGAGCGGTGCTGAAAGCCAGCTACCCCTGCTGCTCATGGGTCAGGGGTTTGGGCAAGGGGTTTTAGGCAACCCCTTAGTGCAAGGCTGGGTGATGCCTCCACCGACCCAGCCCATGGATGCTCCGCTCCATCCCTGAAGCACGGCGCTGGGTGAAGGGTGTCCTCCGCTCTCAGTAGGTGTGGAAACTCACTCCATCGCTGATGGCCGTAGTTCCTCGGCATTGAGGAGGGGCAGGAGAGGGTCTGCAGCTCAGGCTGTGTCCCCTGGGCTTGGGCAGACCTTGTCCTGCCACAGCTCAGGGGCATGAGGTGGTGGAGAGGTGATGGCGGAGGTGCTTGATGAAGTCTGCTTGGGACTGTGGCAGGACACGGTTAAGGACGGAGGAGGGGATCCAGCCCTTTGGGAGAGAAAACACCCAAATGGGGTCAGAGAGAGTTGGGGTGCCCATCGCGTGGCGGGGGGGTGGGGAGGAGGGTGCCTTGCCCCACGTCACATGGTGGCACTTGCCTTCAGGTCCACGCTGAGGAGCCAGGTGAAGCGGGTACGGCTGGGGTCCCCTGCCAGCGGCTGCAGGACGATGCAGCTCAGCCGGGACTCGGCCCTGCGGTGGGCAAGGGACAGTTTAGGGTCCCTCCCAGGAGGTAAAAAAAAAAGGGTGAGGAGATCCCAGAGCAAATGCAACGGGGAGTGCCTCCCTCGCCATGCCTGGCTGCAGCCGTGGTCTCCCCAACCCGCAGGGACCCGATACCCCACGATGCTCACTTTGCAGGGGGGGTGTCTTTACCTGATGCACCCTTCCTGCGAGGGCAGGGGTTTGAAGTGGGTGGCTGTGCCCACCAGGTAGATGGCTGTCTCCCTCCTTCCTCGGTGCCGCACGCTGACAAAGTCCCGCTGGCCCACCAGGTTGCCCGGGCTGGGAGCGGTGACCTCGTGCGTCACCAACGTGTCCGTCCCCACACGCTGCAGCACCTGCCGGAGCAAGGAGAGCCCCAGGGATTAGGCTCCCCTCTGGGGACATCCCTGCCACCCCCTTGCTCCTGCCCAGGGGTTAACCTGCCTTGGGGAGAAGCAGCAGCAAGGTGGGGGCTGGGGGCTGGCAACTGGTGATAATTAAATCCCAACTCCCTGCAGAATATTAAGGGGGAAACGGGTGATTTTTGCACCTCTTTTTTTTTTGTTTTTAATCTGGGATGCGACTCTCTCTATGCTATTTTTCTGAAGGGACGGGGAAGCGGTAGCAATAAATAATCACGGGCTGGGTAGTGTTTGAGCCAGCCCAGGTGAGCTGGGGGAGGCTTTCTGAGGCTGGCAGCTGCCTTAGGGATGCGCTGCGATTTGGGAGCTGAGAAATAAGGCAAATACTCAAAAAAAGCCCCAGACAAGGCATAAGCTTCCTGGGGGTGCCCCTGCAGCATGATGTATTTGGGGTTTTCTCTTCTTTTTTTTTTAGCTGTCTGATTTTCTTGAACGTTTTCTCGCCTGACGTTAAAGTCTGAGCAATGTCAGAGTCCTCCGGTGCGGAAAAACCTCTGTGAGCAGGCACCATGCGGAAAAGAGAGCTTGGAAATGACACGCCAGTAAAGCACATCTTCTCTCCTTCCTCTTGCAGGAGCGTGGAATCAGTTTTAATCCTTCAGCGGTCTTAAAAGCCTCGATAAATATGATTTTATTTATTTATTTTTTGGATGCTAGCAAGCCGGGTGATGCTGTCTGCCTGCCATGGCATCGCTCGCCGCCTGCGCTGCATCCCTCTCCACCTTACCTTCACCCGGCTGAGGGCTGGGTTCCACTGGGGCATTTCCTCCATCCTCTCAAACAGCTCTCGGTGCAGCCGGGCCACCGGCGCGGCCAGGACCACCTCTGCCCGAAACACTTTGCCCAGCCCGGGGAGGGTGGCACTGGCCACAGTGGCCTCGGCGTCCTGGGAGAACAGAGAGCCTGATCAACCCCAAATACCCGCTGAAATGCCTTGCTAATAAATCATTCCAGCCCTCTTTATAATCGCTTAAGGAACAAACACCGTAAATAACAGCAAGGTCGCAATCTGTTGGGTTTCTCCGCGGAAATGCTCCTGGCTTTCCCCAGGAACATGGTTACCCGAGTTTCCCCTTCCAAGCCTTCTCCTGCTCTCTATTTACCCCGCAGATTTGCTTGTGAACGTGCTTAGGGAAGGCTCGCTTGGAAACCCTCTTTGCTGGGCCTGCTTTTTTGCGCGGCACATCTCCTGCGCCCACGGGGGCAGGAGGAATCAGAGAAGCAAATCTCCCCTCCCCAGACTCATTTCTCCTCCCGAGGGCTTTTCTGGCACGCAGCAGCAAAGGCAAGGGGCAGCCGGGCTTTACCAGCATCGTTTCTGCCTGCCAGCCGGTGTGCTGCTGGAGGATGCTCAGGGCTCCCTGCAGGGCCATTTCTCCCTGGGCGACGTAGGAGAGGTCCATGCTGGAGAGGCGGCTGGGGCCGACGTCTCCCTCAGGTTCTGAGCGTGTGGCTGCAGGAGCAAGGCAGACTAATGTGAAAAATCCCCCCCCCCAGCTCTGCCTGCACACATGGCTGCGGGTACGGAAGTGCAAACGGAGCTTTGGGTTTTGTTGACCCAAAATCTCGGCTTGTACCAGGCAGAAAACCTTGCTCTCAGGAGCATCTCTGGCCGTCGTTTGCTGTGTCTGTGCCGGCGGCTCGAAAAGCTTTCTGAAATTGCTTTCCAAATCAATTCCCAGCAACACGGTGGTACAAATTGCACGTTGCTTGGCTATTATTAACATTGCACAGGCAGCCTTTTAGACTAAGCCACGCTTCAGAAAAACAGATTAATTTGCCAATTTTCAAGACTTCAGGTAAGTGGTGGAACTAGAGACATGGGAGACATGCAACAAGGGGCTGATAAGTGACCATAACTTCTGCTGAAAGCTTTGGCTGCCTCTACGGTGAGCTAATGCAATTTACCTTCCCTCAATCTCAGAGTCTCCCCGCTAATTCAATTTTACACCAGTACGGGGCAGGGGGGAAGAATGCTTTTAAGCTACCAGAGAGCTGGAGACCGGCCCAGCAGTGAGAAGACAATTAATTCTATCCCACAAAATAAGGGCCAAATCATACTGAGAGGGGTGCGTTTCGATACTCATCCCTCCAATCCCTTTTTTGCAAGGGGGTTGTGAGCAGGGCTGGGAAACGTGGTGGCACCCAAGTGCCCGGGTACCTAGAGCTTACCTATCTCCTTCCCCATCAGCCTCTGAATATACTGAGGAATTTTGGAAGGCAGGTGATGGGATCCTCTCACCGCTAGCCCTCTCACATCCTTCTGTGCCGCCGCAATGGCTGTTATCTTCAAGCCTAGGGGAGAAACGCGTGGGTTTGGGTGAGCACGGAGCACGGGAGGAAGATGCCATGGGGCCCCGCATCTCTGCTGGAAGTTCATTTGCAGCCAAGACCAAGAGGCGGGAGGGAAAACAGGCGCATTTCCAAGGGAGCACCTCCCAAGGAGATGCCCGTCAGACGCAGACTTAGCACCTCCTTTAGGACCCTTCTTTTCTGGTGTTTTTTCCCGACATCTGGGGATGGGGGGAAGCGAGCGGTGCCTTACCGGGCAGGCGGCGGAGATGGTCGTGGGCGATGCCGCAGCAGAGCTTGAGGGTGGCTGGCAGCATGGCACAGGAGCGGGGTGACCTCCAGGACCACACTGCATCCCGGCACCCCCTTATAGCCGGCCTGAAGGACGGGACCTGATGATAGGACCACGCTGCCAGATAGGAGCTGGGAATAAGGAGTACTCAAGGACGAGGGAAACTAGAGGAGGGGCAGGAGGGAAAGGCCACGCTTCCCTCTGAATGAGCAGCCCCTGCCTTTCCTCCTGCCCTGGGCAGGCAGCTGTGAATGAATGTGTCCCCAGGGCATGGCTGAGGTGGGACACTTCATGGGCCACTTCATAGACCACTTCATGGGTCCCCAGTGTCACTTGCTTGAGGACTGTGGGGGGAGATACAAGACACATGGCTTTGTCCTCAGGGAGTGTGGGAGCTGTTGTTAAAGCCATGCTAGCTGGAAATGGTGCTTCTTCCTATGGAAACTCGATAGAAGTTATGGTGGTAACTGCTGCTGCTGTTACCTCCTCAAGTAACTCCTTATTTTCCTCCTTCCTACTTTACTCCCTCTCAGTTGTCCCCTGCAGACCTCTATTGCTCATGGTGATGGTGGGACCACCACATCTTTTGGCTTGAAGCTATTCAGTCCTTTCCTTGTGTTTTCACTGGCCCCTCTAAAAAGGTTAAACACAAAACCAACTAGGTCAGGCCTTAAAATGCAGCCACACCGTATTCCTCTGGCCCTTTGCGATACCTGCTTTTTCAAGTGCTTTGGAAATCCCACTTGATTTTTACCATGGAAAGGTTCTTCCCATGGTATTTACCCAAGGAGTTGGATGCTTCTCTTTCACTTAGCATCACTACAGCTCACTTTACCATCTGTCTCTGAGGTTGCAACTGCCAAAATATTTGGACAAGGAGGCCAAGGGGGATTTGGGGCTTTAAAAGGGATAGACGAGACTTCAAGGCTTGCAATCTGGGGTGGTTGTGGCCAGCGGGTTGGTCCTTGGGATGGGAACAGTCCTTCTGCGGCTGCCATGCAGACCCCGGTTCCCTGGCAGCTCCGGGGTTGTCACAGCGGTGCTGGGGACAATCTGGTGAACCTGTACAGTATTGCATGTTGCTTTAATATGCGTATTATCAGGAGTGAAGTGGCAAGAGAGATGCCTGCAGATAGCTTTTGGGCATGGCAGAATAACCGCCGCAGAGAGTAATTGAGTAAGCAGGAGAAGCAGTGGTAGGAAATGACTTGTCACCCAAAGCTGATGGAGTTAAGTAGGGTTATTCACTCTTTTACTCTCAGGGATGGAGTAAGGGGAGCAGTTTCCTAGGAAAACTTCAGCTTTTTTTTTCCCCACAGGGTTTTGGCCCTGCTGTGCTAGAAGGTTTTATCCCAGTGCTGGGGACTTACTGGCTCAGCTCAGCCAGTTCCCAGGCTCTCTGCCTGACTCACCGGAGCCTGGCCCTGAGCTTTTCCTCCTCGGCGTTTCCTGCAGGGATAACCTCATGGCATGACACAGCCACTCTGACTTGCACAGCTGTGCCCTATTGCACCTTCACAGCTTTCTCCCTCCATTCCTGATTGCTGGGCAGGTTATAAAAGCAATCCCTTGCCAGCTGTGGCTCATAGGATACTCCCTTCCTTGTATGTAGTCTGCTCCAGGGTGACTTCTTAGGTGATGGCACTCAGATAAGTGCTTGTCCCATGCTTTCAGGAAAGTTTTCAGATGTGTACACGTGATGTGCATGGCCCAACGCAGCTGCAAGCTTTGCAGAGGGGCTTGGGAGGTTAACTGGAGCTCTATGGGGGATTTGCTATTGCCAGAGCTCTCTCTTCAGTGCTGGGATTGATGCTGCTGCTTGTGGTGAGTTGCAAACCGCTTTTTCTGGATTTTTCATGGGGCGTGGGGAGTCATTGGGGCCCAGCAGTTGGAAAATATAATACCTTTTTTTGCAAGCTGCCTAGGGAGGAGAGAGCAGTGGATGAGAAGAGATCTACCCCAGTGCTTGAAGCATGCACCTCCGCTAGCTGCTTGGGAGAGCTGGTCCCCGCTGGTGGTATATCCTCTCACACACATTCCCCTCACTTTTGTGCATACTTTCTGGTGTTTTGTCTCTACAGAAAGCTGTACCGGACAGGCAGATAAAGTTTTATCGCCCCATTTGGTGAGCGGTGCCCACACGCTCTCTCCTAAGGGCTGTACGAGATGTCCTGGGAATAGAGTGACTTAAAGGGGGGGGGAAAAAAAAGAAAATATCAAACATTGCTTGTGATGGCAAGCTCGGAGGTCAGGAGAGGATGGCGTTTCCACATGAGGTCCCAGCTTGGAGCGGTGAGGGGCTGCCATGGGTCAGCCCTGATCCGTTGCCTGCTGATGCGAAGGTCTCACGATTTCGGATGCTGGTTCTGGGATGCCCCTGGGCACAGGGTGCCCTGTGCACAGGCCTGGCATGGCTGTAGCAGAGAATTTACGCCTGACATCTCCACCAGGTTTGGCTGCAGCCGCTGGAGGTCACTGCTGATCTGCAGCTCCACAGGCAAAGCCACTTCTGCAGAGGCGGGTAGGAGCCCTGGCTCCCAGGGGCTGGATCTGGGCTTCTCTGCCTCTTAAGCACCTGCAGGATCCCTGGGGCTGCTGGCACGTAGGACTTCCACTAGAAATAAGATCTGGCATCCCCAACCCTCCCCTGTCCCCTGCTGCTGGATGCAAGGGCTCTTTGGGGACCCATCATTTCCAATTGCCCAGCTCAGTGTAGGAGGCATGCTGGCTCAGGGAACGCAGAATCATAGAAAATCCAACCAAAAATTTTGCTTGGAAGAGGCCTTTAAGATTATCAAGTCCAACTGTTAACCTGGCACTGCCAAGTTACCACTAAACTATGTCCCTCAGCACCACATCTACATGTCTTTTAAATACCTCCAGGGATGATGACTCCACCGCTTCCCTGGGCAGCCTGTTCCAAGGCTTGACAACCCTTTCATTGAAGAAATTTTTCCTAATATTCAATCTAAACCTCCCCTGGTGCAACTCGTGGCTGTTTCCTCACAAGCTTCCTTCCTGTTATCTCACAAGCAAATAGCGCTGCCACATGTGAAGTGTGAAGCCTGAAAACGGTGCTTGGGGAGGCAAAGGCAGAATTTTAGCAGCATGGAATTGTCAGAGTTGGAAGGGACCTTCTAGAGATCAACTAGTACAACTCCCCGGCCAAAGCAGGGCTGCCCAGAGCACATCACTCAGGACGGCATCCAGGACGGGCTTGAAGATCTCCAGAGAAGGGGACTCCACACCCTCCCTGGGCAGCCCCTTCCAGGGCTCTGCCACCCTCACCCCAAAGAAGTTCTTCCTCAGATTGGAGTGGAACTTCCCATGTTCCAGCTTGTGCCCGTTGCCCCTCGTCCTATCACTGGGAACCACTGAGAAGAGTCTGGCTCCATCTTCCGTCAACCTCCCCTTTAGATCCTTGTCAGCATTAATAAGGTCTCCTCTCAGCCTTCTCTTCTCCAGGATAAAGAATCCCAGCTCTCTCAGCCTTTCCTCATCAGGGAGATGCTCCAATCCCTTAATCATCTTCGGAGCCTGCGGTGCTGCACTCCAGCACTGTGGGGGGTTTGGGGCTGGAAGATCCTGCAGGGTTTGGAGCCATTGTCAAAGGGGTTTCATTTTACAGAAACGCCCATGTCTCTTCACTATCTTTTGCTGTTTGAGCATCCAATCGGACCTGGGAGGGGGGAAAAGTCTCCAGTAGGGACCTGGGAAACTTTAGGGTTCACTGACTCAGCAGGAGACCAAAGCTTCCAACAGGAAAGAAAACTGCTAAAATTGAAATCTCCTCACCAGTTCCAAGGGGGCTGGACACACGTTTCCAGTTCCAGCCCCAGATGTAGCACCTGGCCCCTCTGGCAGGACAAGTATCATCCTTCAGAACTAGAAGTTTGACTGATTGAAGGTAACGCTGTTGCTCATCATCTAAGTAAAACCTGGGCTAAAATGTTTTGGGGTTTCCACGCCTCCTGAACACTGATGTCCCATCATGTGCAGGTGGTGAGCAAATCTCGCTTATTTGTTTAGGGCAAAAGTGATCTGCTGCAAGAGCTCACCCATCAGCAATGTTATCTTCTCCCCACCCCAAAGGATTTGGGCATTTTCTGATTTAGCTTGTGCAATGTAAACTTTGGCTGAATGATAGATCTTCCACTGTAAAACTTCTTTAGAGAAGGAGAAGGGGGAAAGAGGGCAATGTAAAAGGTCCTAAATGGGCAGGTGGGTGCCTCCTGGCTTTGGCTGAGGAGCAAACATTGAGGCTGAGAAAGGTTTGGGTCCAAATAGTCCTCAAAGCTCTGGCAGAGCAGCATGGTTTTGGATAGGGATTCAGGCCTGTGCAGACCCATAGGAAAGGTGGTCATAGGGGTGGTGCATGCCAACAGAGGTTAGAGCAACTCCTCAGTGTGTAAAAGAGCCTGAGTCAGCCCAAATCCTGATGGTGAGACAGGAGAAATGGGAAACAGTGGGATGCTCCACAGGGAAAGGGTGAAGATGGGGAGCCAGTGGGACTCGGAGCTGCTATCAGCTGCTCTGCAGAAAGCTGAGCAACATATCAAGGGCAGTATGGGCTCCCTCCTCCCACGGTCACACAGCGATCCTCCTGTTCAGACCTGAGGGCAAGCCCCAGGGCAATTACCCTCTGTGTCCTTGGGGCCAACTCTGAGCGAGACTGCTCTGTAATCAGCAGAGCCTTGGTGCAGGGGAAGCCCTGATTTTTAAGTGAAGTCTTGGATGGCCTCCAATACCTTTGCAGAAGTTGGCAGGAGAGGGATAAGACAGTGTCTTCAGCCCCATGGGAACCCTGTCGCGGGGCTGCCATAATCCCTAATGGTGCTTTTGGGGTTTCTGGGAGCAGAGGTGGCCCTTGTGTCCCCATCTTACAGGCCTGATGGTGCATTTTAGCTAAATGCATCTCTGGGATGCCCTAAATACGGACCTAGAAAGCAGGTCCCTTGGGAGTGTGACTTTATTTAAAGGTGACTTTGGCCATGCTGTTCTTGTTGGGAGTGCCTGTGCTCTGGGAGCTGCTCTCTGCCTCTCTCCTCCTCCCGGCTGCGCATCCAGAAAAGTTAAGAGTCAAACAGAGAAAATATAAAAATACATGGCATTTATTTCTGTACATAACCAAAGCACTCCTAATTAGTGTCTCTAGTTGGAAAACCAGACAAGTTTTCTCCTCCCAAACTAAGAGACTCAGTGCTATGTTGTCAGGCTCATAATTTAAAAAAAACCCAACAACTCAGTGTACCCTTTCTTCCTAAAAAACACATTTTCTCATACAAAAAAATATTTCAAAGGCACATTCTTATCAGGAAGGAATGAAGAAATACTGCTTTTTCCTTGTGAGCCTCCCTCCAGCGCTGGAGAGGTGTTTGGTGGTCGTGGCTGATAACAATCCAACTTGAGAGGAGAATGCAAAACAGAAGAACAATATTTACTTGATGTTAATTGTAATTTTCACAAATGGTCACCAAAAGAGCTCAAATATCATCAGAAAAGGGAAGTTGTTGTATCTCTTTGTTGCTGGAACTGCTGCCTTCCTGCATGTAGGGTTGAGGCAATCTTATCTCCATCTGTTGCCTGGATTAAAAGAGACACAGGGAACTGCCATTCGGGTGATAAGAGAGGCCAGAGCCCTCCATTAATATGTAAACTTTGGACCTAAAAGGAAGATGAGAGGCTCTAGGCAGAAGCCACCTCTCAATAGATGGGTTTTGAAACTGCATGCACCAGCAAAAGGCACATCTAGCTTCTGTATGCTGGCTTCTATAAAGGGGAGGAAGGGGGTAGGCTGGAGGTGTACCCCAGCACTTAACTTTTCCAGTTTGGGTTGAATAATGTCCGCCCTGAAGGATGATAACCTGTAGTTAACAGCTTTGTAACATTTATCCAAGCTCCTGTGATAGATTCCCAAGTCCAGAAAGGACCACGTTAGTCAAACATGGTCTCTTGCCTTCCACGGCAACCAGCATCTGCCTTTGCCCCTTAAAATGGACTGAAACCACCAATGACTTGTTAAAAGAATAATACCCATGGGCTGAGCATCTTCCAAATCACCTGATTCCCCAGCTGAGCATTGCTGACTTCAGATCCAGCCCTGTGTGCCGCTACTGTCACAGTAGTAATTTTGCCCCATGCTAGGAGTGCTGATAATCTCAAAACCTCCTTTTAATCCACTCTTTGCAGACACTAAAATGCTTGTGTTCTTGTGGCTTTTAATTACAAGGTGTATTTTATGACCTCAGATGATTCTTGCAATGCTGTCTATCTCAGAGGGGAAAGAACATGCGGAAAAACTCGAGCAGGAAGGAAAAGGTGAGGATCAGCATTACGGTGGGATCTGCAGAGCTGTGACAAGATGCTTTAAAGCCTTGGAGACACCAATGTCTCTTCCCGTTTTCCTTCAGCCAGTTACTGCTTGAATTCCCCCGTCTCCTTCCAGCCTCCCCCAGCAGCTAGAGGGTCTCCAGCATTTTTTCCACATTTTGAAGCTCTGTCTTCAAGCCAATGCTCCGTCTTTCAAGATGAGGATTGAGACTGCTGGTCCATGCTCTTTAGAAGGGTCTCTCGATTTTAACTTTGCTTTTGCTTATCCAGTTTCTGGGAAAGCTCTATGGGCCTCGTTCTTCTGCCTTGCTCCTTTTTATTTTCTGTTTTGCCCCGAGTGTGAATCTGACCTCACTGAAATACAGGCTGTTCCTCTCCCTCGGCCTCAGACCCTTATTGCCTGATGTGGCACCAGCCTCATCCCTGGTAACAGAGTGCAAATTCCCCCCCGAGAGCAAGAGGATGCTGTGAGGGAGCTGAGTTGCCTTCGTATGCAAATAAATGCAAATATCTTCAATTAATCCGGAAAGAGCACACGATAACTGGCAACAGGTTGTGCAGCATTTTGTCTTGCTTCTCTGCCTTTCTCCCGGGGGGATTGTTCTGGGGTGAATGTCTCTGTGGTTGCATTTAAAAAATAATTTTAAAACCCCACATCTCCTTCAGAAATAAGTTTTGTTCATATTCCTGGACTCTTCTGGTGGCCACAAAACTGTGCATTTAAGGGGGGTTGTTCACTCCCTCTGTGGGAAACCTCCTCCCTGCTGGCTGCAGATGTGCTCCTTCCTGACTGCTTTGATAAATGGGGCATTTTTGGGTATAGGCTTGCAGAAGGGTTTCTTGGGCTCTGAGGAACTCATTCACTTGCAAAAGATGGCTGTTTTTCCACAAGGACCAGTTTTGGCTTCCAGCAAGCCCTTCCCCATGAAGGTGAAGAGTTCAGGCAGGGGAAATTTTAGCCTTTGGGGTTGGGAGGGCAGGCTTGGCTTCTCCAGCCCCAAGCAAGGGGTGCCTCTGGGCTGTCCTGCAGCAGTTCCTCTTGTGGTCTCTTCTGGTTCCCTTGTTGCAGCATTTTTTTCTTATTAGAAGATGGTTATGGAGGAACTGGGCAGAGACTGACCATTCAGGTTGGGTTCGCAGAGAACTGGGGTGTGTGGCAGGAGAGGGGGTGACTATCCAGTCCCAAAGTGTTCTGACTCCCCTATTCTTCTGCCGTCAGCAGGAGGCTGCAGACCTTGGAGTTGGCCTGGTGCAAGGCAAACTCCCGCCCGGGCATGGTGCCCTGCCTGCCTTTTCGAGTGGTGCTGCTCTGGCTCCCAGCAGACTTGGAAACTGTGAAAATTTCTCTGTGGGACAAGGTGACAGCAAGATGGTCAAGAGGTTGTGGTGGTGGTGGACCTCAGCCTCCTCCCATACCAGCGTACTCACCATCTTCTGATGGTCTAGGCATGGTGCTTCCACCCATGTCATCAAGAAACTTGCAGTGTCCTTCCCCAACCCCTACCAGTTTTGACCCACCCTACTCAGTAAGTGTACAACCATTAATTCCCTCCTCTCCCCAGCAAGTCCTCCTTTATCTCAAGCACGTCATGATGTTTCTACAGTATCTGGCCGTATCTAGAGACTACCTGTATGGGACCTGCTCCTCTCTCAGCTGCAGGCACATGAGCACGGGGCTGCCAGAAAACCTCAGCATGGTGTCAAAGTAGATTGAGGCCTCCACCTCCATCTGGCTTCTCAGGGTGGCTTGGAGGAAAGGGGCATCTAGTTCTGCCTGGAAATCAATGGTGAGGCTTCCCCTGTGAGAGAGAAACATGTGGGTCCATCACCGAGCAATGGCCCCGCGCTGGGCACCAGGCACTGGCGCCAAACAACCCCGTGAGTATCTTAATTTTAGGTCTGTCTGTGTGTAACCAGCCTCTACGTAATGCATCCATAAGGAAGGGCTGGACACAGCAGAAGGCTGTGGGAAGCCAGGCTAAGATGGAGCATCCCTTGTGCTGAGCCCCCTGGGCACCCCATATTCCCAGAGCCAAGCAGTTTCCCCCCTGCTGACCTTGTATTGATGCTGGTTTTCAGTTCCTGCTCCCAAATGCTCACATCCATGTTGGCTGAAATGTCAAGCCCCAGCCCACCCTGGAGTTTGATGGCCACTTGGAGGCCAGACTGCAGAGGAATGACCTGGAAGATGGAGAAGGCAGAATTTGCTGTGAGCAGACACTGCTCCTGGCTGAGCTACTGCAGCAATGCATGGCTGCTGGGACTGCCTATCCCAATCCCACAGCTGGGTTTGCATGGCGGCAACTCAAACCATGTGTGTCCCATGGCAGGGCCAGCCATCCTGCTATTTTACCAACCCCAAGAGATATCCAACAGTGCCACCTTGCTCTTAGACCTGTATCTGCACTAACGTACCTAAAATCCACAACCTCATGCTACGGCATTCACCAGGGTTTGGTGTGGAGGTAGGTCACCCCCCTATCCGGTACCTGGTGATGGTCCATCAATAGGAAGTTCCCTTTGACCACGCTTGTGGGTTCTCCGCTGCTTAACAGGACCTTGGCCATTAAGTCTGTGTATCCCTGGAAGAAGACGATCGGCCGCAACTGAACATCGAAGAAGATAGTAGACATCCCGGCCATGAGCTCTGGCTCCTCTTCCCCTTCCAAGACGTTTTCCCCCAGCATGGACTCCATCCCTTGTGCTTCAATAGTGACCTAAAACACAAGAAGTAGAGACATGCAAGCTGCGTGGAGCAAAGCTGGAGAGTCCACAATACTATCCGAGTTGCTACCCTTGTCCAGCCCTTGGATAGGCAGCCTTTGAAGAAGGACAGTGATGTAGTGGGCTGGATGGGGAATCCAAGCTACCCCTGAGCACCGTGCAGCAGTGGTGTTGCACCCCTTGGATTTTGGGGGAGCAGGGGCCTCCTTTCTTCAGAGCAGATCCGTCTGACTTCACACTGGTGATGCAGGGTGTGGATTTCTGTATTTCTGATATAGGGCACAGTGCAGAGGGTGAGGTCAAGCAGCATAAGGAGGTTAAGAGGAGACACAGATGGAGAAGTCGCACCACTGGGTTGGTGCTATCGCCCCTCTCCATGTATATTTTCCCCCAGCCACTCTCCCAGCAGCACACCTGAACGGCACGAAGCCGCTGGCTGTGGCTGAGCAGGGAGAAGTCAGAGACGCTCTTCCTCAGGAATCCACCCTCCAAAAACAGCAGGTCCAGCCCGAAGGTGGAAAGCAGGTCCTGGGTGACTGAAAGGCAGAGAGACACTTGTAAGCATCCCCAGGCAGCACCTGGTGCATCTCTTCTTGTGAAGGAGTCACTGAACAGTGGTCAACCAATAAATGCTCTGGGAGCAGCAGCAGGGGATGAAGGCTGACAGAGAAGAAAACAGAGCTGGTAGGTGGGATCCTGGCAAGTGCATCTCCTGTGCCTGGTGCCACCAAGTCAGCACTTAGCAGGATGGAGTGGTTTCTTAAAATAGCTTGTCCAAATTGATTGAGGGAACTGGGAGGTCACTGGGTACATCTAAAGGCAGGAACCTGAGAGCTCCTTGGTAATTTGAAAGCCTCCTCAATATGGCTAGTCCTGTAGAGCTGTCCCATCCGTGGTCACGGTGGCTGACCTGCACACATCTCATGTGTTGGCCAGCAAATATCTCTAAAGCTAATTGATTCAGAGGGGAAAGCTTCCCTGCATCACCTCCTTCCATTCTGGCAATAACCAATTTGCAATGGTTTTCTTCCAGGCATTGACTATCTTGCCTCCACCTACCCTCCAAAAGGTGAGAGTGAGTTAATTTGTAGAGGGACAGAAATGCAAACTGAGGGGCAGGATTTAAGCAGATATTTAGCAAGTGTCATTTGTTGCAGTCTTTCTAAAGTTTGACTATTTTTATCTCAGTACAAGGATTCTCACCTTTGAAGAGCATATTAAAAATACCCAAGAAACTGAAGGAACGGAGCTAAACATCTTGACTTATCAGGAAAAGCATAGAAAATCCCACCTATGGTTTACCATTAGTTTCACCTCCAACTGAAGTCCCTCTTTCAAATTAGCAGGATTTGGGAAAAGTATATGGCCCAGCTCAGCCCTCCTGCTGTCGGGGTGTCAGAGAAAGGTATATGTATCTCAGGTGATGGCAACTAGCCAGCCTCAGCTGGTGCTGAGGGACATGCTCAGAAACCTCACACTGAGATTTTGGGGCACTTCTATAAAGCTAAGGTCTCTTGTGAAGGCTGTCTTTCCCCATCAGCCCCTCTTTAACTGTTTGAAGGGACCATGGGATGAGTGTCCTCTGTGGTGTCACCTGTCAGAGGTCCTGAGAAAGAAGTGGAGATGCCAGCTTTCGAGAAGAAGTTGTAATTATTTATCCGTGGGTCTCTCATGATGTCTTTCAGTACCTTCCTGGAAGCAAGAGGGAAAGGGTATGTCAACACCAGGAAGGAAGGAAGGGAAACTCCTCTGAACCTCCTCCTCTGAACATGAGGAAAAAACTTCTTCGCTTTGAGGGTGGCAGAGCCCCGGAAGAGGCTGCCCGGGAAGGTGGTGGAGTCTCCTTCTCTGGAGACATTCCAAACCCCACCTGGACACGTTCCTGTGCAACCTGCTCTAGCTGGACCTGCTTTGGCAGGGGGTTGGACTTAAATGATCTGCAGAGGTCCCTTCCAACCCCATAGCATTCTGGGATTCTGTGAAAATGTCAGTGGCCGTTACAGAAAGCTGTACAAAGAAGGAAATTCAAATTTCCAAACTATTTCTCTCCGTTGCCCAAAGAAGTGTGAGCAAAACTGGAAACAAGCAGACACGAGCTACCCAGGGATTTCCCTCTCCCCCGATGTATTAGGGTGAACCAGTCAGATATTTTTGCACAGCTTTGGCTTAGGTCTGAAAAATGTTAGTGCTCGTTTTGTTCTGTGCTGATAGGGAGATTAATGCAGTTACAAGTCGTGCGCTGCCCTGCCCCGGCAGCCAGAGCTTTGGCCTCCAAGGTCTCTGCCAAAGCCACGAGCCTGGGTCCCGCTGCCAAGGGGCAGGATGAGGAGGGATGCCGGGTTTTGGCTGGCTGGGTGGCATCTGCATGAGCAGATGAAGGTTGTCCCTGCTCTTCTCCTCCTGCAGCTGGGAATTTCCCCGTATCATAGAATGGTTAGAGTTGGAAGGGACCTTCAAGATCATCCAGTTCCAACCCCCCTGCCATGGGCAGGGACACCTCCCACTAGAGCAGGTTGCTCCAAGCCCCATCTAGCCTGGCCTTGAACCCCTCCAGGGATGGGGAGTTTCCAGGCAGCTCCAAGAAGTGATGCTGGCACGCTGGGTCAAAACCCACAGCCAGAATGTGGAGGAGGAGAAAAAGGTGATGCAGAGCTAGGGTGGGAAAAATACAACTGTCCCCTCCAGACCCACCTTGCGGGGTGGTGGCCAGCATGGAGATTGTTCTGGACCTTCAGCAGCAGAAACGTGGCCGTCTCTGTCTCCAGCTCCTTGGCGGCCAGCAGGATGTTGATGACATCCATGGGCGAGGGCTCGTTATCTAGGAGCACCTCTGCAGCGGCCAGGCGACAGGTTTTTTCGTAGCTCTTCCTCTTCTCGTGGAAAATCCTCCTCATGGCTCGCTTCACCTGATGCAAAGAGGGCAATGAAAAGGGTGGTGATGTGCAAATGGTGGCTCTACACCCTGATGGTTTGGCTTTGAGTGGGAAGAGAAGCACCAAGCCTCAGCAGCTTCATTTCTTACCTTGTTGGAGATGTGCTGAGCAGGGAATCGCCGTAAGGCAGAAATGGCCACGGTGGCAATGGTAGCAGGACCCTCCTCAGCGTAGTCCAGGAGGGTGGGGATGGTTTCGGGGAGCACTGCGTTCCCCAGGGCCAGCAGGTAAATGACCATCTCGGACTCCTCCTTGGCCTCTCTGAGCCCCCCAAGGATGGTTTCCACCCCACGCTCCACCTCCTGCTTGGAGTTTGCAGGAGGGCAGAAGCAAAGGAGAATGAGAGGAGGGACAGGAGACATTCTGGGAGGAGGGAGGAGGGTCTGAAAAAGCCTAAAGGCTGCAGAGTACCCACCTGCAGCCCACACAGCTTCTGCTGGCACAACTTGCCCACCAGAGACCCCACAGCAACTATCCCTGTCTCCCAGACTTCAGGGGCCAGCTGCTTCCCATCCAGCTTGTCCTGGGCACCAGGAGAGAGGGGTATTAGAAAATGGGGGAAAAAAAGTGGGTAAAAGACAGAGTAGGAGTGTGTTTTACCTATTATCTCAAAGTGTTCACCAAAAAAGTAAGGGAAAACGAATTCTTACCTGCCTTGAAGGAGGCCATGCATAATTTAATTGGATAAAATGCTGATTTTTCACAGTGGCTTTTAATTGAGCTTTTATTATCTGCAATGTACTGACATAAAGCACTTTCTGCTGAACGCTTTTTCTCTGAGGAGCATCTACTCCCATTGCCAGTTTCCCATTAAACGCACATAAAATAATCCCATAAGCAGGAAGATCTATTTCTACAGAAACATATTTTCCTTTTTCAGGAAAATACGCTCGCTGTTCCCTCCTGGCTGGAATGGGTTGAGGATCCATCCTGGACTCAGGGAGGGAGCCAAATGTCTGCACTTACTAACACCAGGCGGAGCAGCTCTCCTGAAGGCTGGGGAGAGAAAGCTGCTGCGTAGAGAAACTTCTCCAACAGAGACTTGGGCTCCTTGCCGAAATCCAGAAAGTCTGAGAGAGCCGCCAAGGATGCCACAGACTGTGCGGCCACCGCTGCCTCCACAACAAAAGGGCTGGAGCAAGAAGAGGAAGGTCATCAGTGGCATGACCCACTGATAGAGCTGGAGAAGAAATGAGGTACCCTCTGCAGTTCCTTATCCCCCTTTCTTTTCTCCATGCTTTCCTCTTGCTTTAAAACTCACAGGATCTTCAATTCATGGGTTAAAAAAGCACCTAGAAGGTTGACTCTTGCTCTGAACTCAGCCATGTCTAGATTTTTCATTGCAGAGAGGCCCTAGTGCCCACACAGACAAGGGATGGATGCTATGGCCATGGGTGGATGGTCTGTAAATAACAGATCTCCAACGATATTTGCAGAAAGCCTTGCTGGACCTTTCCCTCCCCTCCAAATCCAGCCAAAAAAAGCCCCCAAAAGCCATGCAGTGTTTGTAGAGAACAGGCATTAAGAAAAATCAGAGTACATTTGAACTGGTCAGGACAGCTGCCTGGACCAGATATGGACCAGCATCAAACAACCCCAGTCACCAGGGACAGGAATGTAGGGTCATGTCAGGGCTCTACATGCACAGAAAGCCAATTTTGGCAAGATAGCTCCTGAGATTCTCACAGCATCTCCTCGGGTGCTCTCCTCAGCAGCTGCAGAACGTCTCTCTTCTTGGCACTGCGGAGCATCTGGATGAACCTCTGGAACCGCCACATGGTTGCCGCCTTCGAGGTGTCCACTTTGACCTTCTGGCTGTCAAAAGCCTTCAGGTAGGCTCTCAGCTGCAAAGATGAGGTTTGTTAGGTGGAATTTAGCCTCTTTTCCCCCCAATCCTGAATCATGGGATCATGTTTATACTCAGGAGGTATTTAGGAGTGGGAGGGGCCCTTGAGGGTGATGCAATTGGCTGCAGGCATCTACTGCAGCTTCCTACCCCCAATGCTGAGGGCTTGTGATGAAGCCCAAATGCCCCAATTTTTGAGCATCACCGGTGCCTGAAAGTCATTGCAATTCCAGATTTCCTAGGTGAGAAGCCTGGAGGACTTGAGGAGGCAGGAATAGCCCTCTCTTTGTCCTTGCCTGCCTGGCCTGCAGTGGGAATGTTTCCTGACCTCAGACCTGCGACAAGTTTAACCCAACTGGATGTGCCAGCCATGCACCAGGTTTCTCCTCCCATCACAGAAACGCAGCTATGTCTGGGGGGACAGAGGGGTTTTCCCACCATGGGTGGCAACATTAGACGTTATTTAGGAGAAATAAGAGGTCAGGCTGCTGCTCTACAGTGCTCCAGGGGCTGCATCCTGCCTCAACAGGGGTAATCAGCCCCTCTAAATGCACCACCATGGTTTAACCCCAAATTCTCCAGCCCAGCTTGGGGGGAGAGCATGCAGCGAGTTTTGGGGGTGGGTAGCATCACTGACCGATGGGCAATGGGTGCAGATCCTCCTGAAGGGCAGGCTGGCCATGCCCAGGGGCTGGTGCTGTCTCTCTGTTCCTGCCAGCACGTCCTCAAGGCTTTTTCCAGTCACCTCTGCTGGGGTGGGCATCGGAGGAGACACCAGCTGGAGCTGCTGCCTGTGGAGAGAGAAGAAGCCTTTGGGAAGAGCCTCGTAATTTACACCCTCCCTGGCTCAGAGACTGGTTGGGTTCATGCAGGTTTGGAGAAAGAGGAGATGCAGGGTGTCAAAAGGTGTCTGGTGTTTCCTCCATGCCATGCCCAGGTGCTATAACCTGTCCTCCTTGCTACCTGCACCAGGAGGTGGCAGGAGAGCAGCCAACACAAAGTCCAACAGATGTACCTTCATCATGATTCAGGCAGCGGGGGGGCATCAGCATGGGGGCATCACACACCTTGAACTGATTTTGATGCCGGTGGTGGACCTCAGGGCTGGAGACACCATGTGGCTTTCCTCTGCCAGCACTGACTGGAGGAGGTTGTCTTTCACCGCATACTGGCTTCTGCTGGTGGGCTGCCACTGGACTCCAAAAATCTTGAAAGAGAAAAAGCAAGTGGAAATGGTGCGACCTCCCCTCTATCAGCAGCAAACGACCTTTCCAGCCCACCAACTCACCTGCTTCGCTTGCAAAATGTAGGAAAGGAAAATCCAGAAGAGCCCAACCTCTTCCCAGGTGTGGGAGAAGGCAGCATCAGGGGACAACCACAGCGTGGCTGATGTGGGGAGACGGACTGGTGACACCATGTGGGCTTTCCCTTTCATTACAAGGTGGTGTCACCCTGGTGCTGCCACAGAAGTAAAGGGCAGCAGAGGGAGGAGGGGGATGCTCCTGCCTGGCATGGGTGATACCTGGAGGCTGCAAACTGGAAATAGATGCCTCCCAAAGCATCACCCTTCCTTCAGGTCCATTGGACAGTGCTAGCTCTGTAGCTGCCCCAACGCAGCTGCATGGTGTGGGAAGAGGTGTGGTCTTCAATGGCTGAGGAGCATCAGCAAGGACTTTCTCCAGGAGAAAGAGAAAGCTAAGCAACAGCAATTTCCACCGAGCTCCTGTCAAAAAATGCTCAGCTTCCTCACTGTGCTCTGCGGTGAACCCTGGGGAAGCTCTCTGGCTTTTTTTCCTTCCAAAAGAAATGATGCACTTGTTGGATTCTGCCTCTTCTCCCAGCCCTGGTGAGGGGAGCGATGGACACACCGGGAGATGTTACCAGAGCAGCTGGGCTTGCACGTGGCAGGTCATGGAGAAGGGGAAGAGGTGAACCATGTGCCGAGTGGTGGTTTTTGACAGCAAATGCCAAGCTTAATATTGATATTAATATCACTATTTTAATAGAGAGGGCTTTTTTTATCCATAGACTTTGCCTTTTACAGAGCTGGGTGGCATTGTTATTTTGCGGTCACAGCTATGGACACAGGTGAGGTCTGGAGAGCTGCCTCAATCCAGATGGCAGCCTTGTAGGAAAACCTTATTGCCAAAAATTGTGCTATGCAGGGTTTGTTACTTTCTTGGGTAAGTTTGTCACAGTTTATGCCCCAGAAAGCTTTCATTATATGAACACTCAGAGTCTGACTGCTGGCTGCAGAGATCCCTGCCGAAGCCTGTGGGCTCTCCGGGTGGAGATGTTCATTTTTATGTTGAATTCAGTACAATTATATATTTTTAAAAAACCCATCAGTCTTAATCATGGCAGGTATAACTTCATTAAGACCCACAGAGTTTCAATCATTTATGTCAGGGCTGAATGTGGGCTACTGCTTTAAATGAAATAAGCAGCCATCTTTGGTCCTGTCCCTGTCAACCTAATCCCCAATCTGATGGGTCTGACGGATCTCCACCTTCCCAAGCAGGATTAGTAGAGAGGTCAGAAGTGATAACAAGGATGGGGATGGGATGACCCAGGATGTCTTTTCTGCTCCTACCTACCTCAAAACCATATGCTCCTCCTGAGATTTGTTGGTGCATCCCACTTTGGGTATGGGTCTAAGAGCTGGAGACCCATCCCAGGCTGGTGCAGAAGGCTGAAGCCAGATGGCAGTGGGACTCAAAGCCCACCTGCAGGAAGACTTTGGGGACAGCCTTGATGTACTTGATATAAATTAAGCCCACCACCATGAGAGCAATAGACTTACTTTATTTACGGAGGTGAATCTGGAGTTTGGCTTTGTGCAGCTGAGAAGATCTTTCATCTTCGTGATGGAATGGTTGGACGTATCGTACGTGACTTGGCAGCTCCCGGAGATGTCCTCCTGAAACACAAATGTAAGTGACCACAGTTAAGGGTGATTGTCTTTGATCGAGCCTGACTGAAATGATCTGTGTAGAGAACAGACACAAAGGACAAACTAATAAATAGAAAAATCATCAAAAAACTAGGAACTGGGCCATACTTGGGTGTGTTGGATAGCTCCAAGTCCATCTGGTTGGGAAATTTGCTTTTGCAAAATCATAGAATGGTTAGAGTTGGAAGGGATCTTAAAGATCACCAAGTTCCAACCCCTTGCTGTTGGCAGGGACACTTCTCCTTGATGTCCCTGGCCAAATTTCATTCTATCTGGGCTTTAGCTTGTCTAATCTGGTTCCTGGCCACTCGGACAGTTTCTCTGATTTCCACCCAGCCTACCTGTCCTTGCTTCCACCCTCTCTAGGCCTCCTTTTTGCTTTTGAGCTTATCCAGACCTCCTGGCTTTTTTGCCTGACTTCTTTTTTGGGATGTGCCGCCCCTGAGCTTGGAAATACTAACCAGCTTTCTTGGGCCTCTCTGCCTTCCAGTACTTCTTCCCATCTTACCATGGGAAACTAATGCCAGCTGCAGCAGCTTTTTGCCTTTGCTTTTTGGGCTCTGAGGTTATTTCGTGTTGTTGGCAGGTCACTACAGCATCAGTTTGGCTCCGGAGGCAGGAATTCCCCTGCCAGCTGAGCTGGGCAAAGCAAATCCCTCCTGCTGCGGCGTGGTCCCTGGCTTTTGGAACAGGATCTGGCCCTGGCTCTGCACCTTACCTCCACCGCGGTGCCGGCGTGGGGCTGGAGCTGGAGCAGACTGATGATGCCTCGCTTCAGGTTAGAGATCAGGATGCTTTCTGTTTCATCCCCATAGAAGGCTTTGACCTGGGCAGGAGCAAGAGAGAGTGTCTGACTGTGAGGACAGCTCTGGAGGGGGGCTCTGTAGGTTCTCTGCTGCCTTCCCTGCTGAAAGGCATTGCTCCTTAGCAACACCCTGGAGGTACTTGAAGATTTTTCACAAGGAGGACAGTATCCCTCAATAGCACGATGCTTTGTGGATGCATGCCCACAAAATTTCCTTTCCCCAGCTGCCCTCGCCCCCCTGGTTTTCCAAAACCTTAGAGGAAGAAGTCAGAAAGGAGCTTATATCCTATGGTTAGGACTGAAGCCCTTCTTACATGGGATGCTGCAGCTCCAGCTGAGTCTGCAGCCCCTTCGGAGGATGGAGGTCCATCTAGGGTTACGCTGGACCTTGTGAGAGACCATATATTCCTAAATTTGCCACTCTGCCTGGTTTCTTGTGCTCTGATATGAAATCAGAGGTGGAGCAGGAGTTTGTATGGGCTTTGTAGCAGGGAAAATTTGGGATGCGGGCGGGTGTGCTCTGCGGAGGGGCATGAGCAAGCCCAGGAGGTGTCTAGCTGACCTTCCCGCTGCTCCAGGAGATCAACACCGGCTGCTGGAGCTCTGCCTGTGTCTTCTGGCTCAGTGTAATCTCTGCAGGTGGACTGCTCCTGTCTTCTGGCTTTTGTTGGGCTTTCAGATCACGGATCTATGAGAGCAGAAGATGGGAGAAAGCAGTGACTGTGCATGTCTGCTCTCAGGCTGCTGTGCGTTTTACCTGCAGGTGGTGGCCTCTTGGTCACAGAGGTCATTTTTCAGGTGGCTTGGGTTAGAAAGGGAAAGCAGGTAAGGAAAGGCAGCATCCCTGCTCTCAGGAGGAGTACCTGGCTCCAATGGCTTTACCACCTCACGCACCTGCACCTGGAGCAGCTCTTCTCCACCTTGGTCCTTCCAGAGCTGCTGCAGCTGGACCAATGCCTCAGCCCCCAGCCAGGCTCCCCGCGGGGACAGCGTGGATGTGTAGTCCAGCTGGACATCCAGGGAATAGCGGTACTGATACAGGGTCCCGGGCTGGAAAGCAAGCAGCTCCAAATTCCCTAAGGAAGATGAACATGTTGAAGGCACATGGTTACAGACCTCAGTCCTTCTCCTTGCTGCAGCCAGCATCCCCCATCCTCGAGAGGACCTGGACTCGCAGGGATGCTTGTGACCTGCATCCCAAGCTGTTGGGGCAGCTTCAGATCAAAACTCCTTGCTTTAACTTTATTTATCTTGAATTATTTGGAGTCCCTTCTCTTGTCCATACACAGATATGGTTGCAGGGGGAAGGGTGGCCTTTGCCACGCCATAACCAGTCTAATCTAAAGTCGGTTGAAATTCTCCTGCAGATCTGACGCGCTTGCTGGGCTTCTGAAATGTTTTATAGTTTTGCTACTTTTGCTGTGGCAACAAATGAAAGGAATTGATGGAAATCCAGCTCCCTCCCCGGGGCTTTCCTCGGCGAGTCAGACCGAGTTTCTATAATTCTACACCACGTGCAGTTTAGAAAGTCACAGCTCTCCGGTTTTCCTCACCCCCCCCAGGGAGGGCTTCCATAGTCCCCCAAAATTTCCCCCACCTTGGGAGATGCTCAGGCCATTTGCAGTTGTGGCAAGAACTCTTCCCTCCCCAGGTGGAGACTGGGGAGATGCTGCGTTGCAGCGAGCCCCCTGGGAAGGCTCTTTGTGCACCGGGAGGAGCAGCTTCGCCTCTCGGGGTATCCTGACCCCGTCGTGCCCCTGGAACCGAAGCAGCCCGATAGCTCTTACCTTTTGCTGTGCTCAGGAAGGAAAAGCAAAGCAGGCAAACGTATCCCGAAACCGGATTCATGGTGGGGTCTGGGAGCTTGTGCGGGAGACAAGGGAGGAAGGGGGGGGGTGGGAGATGGACTAGACAACAAAAGTGGGCAAGATTTGCAGCGTCAGGCGATGAGGCCCAACCTTCTCCTTATCCCCGCCTCACGCACCCAAGGAAAAGCAAATAATTAAACCTTTGCACCAACCGCCCCCCAGCAGCCACAGAGGGTTTGGAAATCGGCTGAGGTTTGCCAAGGACCTACGAGAAGGGAGGAAAGCTGCAAAAAAAGAGCTGCCCAAAGGATTGCGGGGTGGAGAAATTGCCAATTTGCCTTGATACTGGGAGGGGGGTGCTCAGAAAGCCGCTCGGTCCCTTGGTGAACCATCTCTTCCCACCAGAAGGGGGAAAAGGGCAGAAATGGTTGTTTTTTAAAAAGAAAAGAGGCGGAAGGGGGAAGGGGGGAAACTGCTTTTCCGTCCTTTTAGTTAGAGACTGGGATTTGCAGCCCGGAGGCTCAAGTTACTTAAAGGGGCAGGCTGGAGGGGGATGGGGAGGGGTGCCCATGGGTCAGAGAGTGAACACCGTTATCCCACAAAAACAGCGTGGGAAAGGGTTTAGAAGAGGGGTGCTTTGCTGGTCGTGCTCCACAGCCTGCTAACTCCTGGGCCCACCAACCAGGCATTTTTTTCCCCATGCCTGAGCGCTCTGATTTGGTTCCTAAAGGCACTATAAGACTGCAAAGGGCCAAAGTCCCTACGAGGTGGTGACGGAGTGATTTAGGGTCTTGTGAAGTCTTTTTGCCAAAAAGGTGTGGGGAGAGCAGGGCACATCACACCCTTCTTGTCTGTCCAAGATCTGAGAGGCAGTAATGTCATTATGGAAGTGATTTGCATATTGCAGTGGGACCAAAACCCGATGGGTTTGGTGTTACGGCATTTTCAAGGGCATCTTCTAGCTCTGCATCACCTCTGGGCTTTCAGGCCACTATTGTGACCTGAAAAGCAGGGCAGACCTAGCTGTGTGCTACCCGGGGAAAGCCTAGCTATAGGTTTCCCATACATGTTGTCTCCACTTGGTCCTCTGATGGTCTTTATGGACAAATATCCCATATTTAGATTGCAGCCTTTTCTCCTCTTTATTATTGTTTCCTTTTGAGTGATGACCGTTGGCCTTATCCTGGAGTCAGCTGCTCAAGATGCACCCGTAGGCTGTGACACCACTAGTTGGGAGAGTCTGCCTGCATCACCTTCTCCTCCTGCCACGCATGGACCTGGGGGACTTGTGCTCGAGAGCAAAGCACGCTGAGGATGGATGGAAGTCCTGCTGAACACAGAAAGCTTTAGCCCTTTAGCCAAGGTGGGGAAAAATGAACTATTTCCAAGAGCAAAGTTGCATTTGAGGGTCTAAGTCCTGAAAATAAGGTCCCAGGATGTTTGCTGGTTGCAGAAAAACACACTACCCCGAGAGGGGAAAGGCAAACAGAAAGAGCTTGTGAAAAAGACCCTGCTGATAAGGAGGCCTCAAACTGGAACTGAATTTTGGCAGGTTTGCTTATTTAGACTCGGCTGCCGAGTCCTTCCAGGACTGGGGTGTGGGAAGCCACCAAGCTGCAACTTGGTTTCCTGTAGGCAGCCCTGGACTGCCCATTTCTACCCACCAGGGAGTTTGAGAGGCGAAACGATGTGATAGTCACTTGGCAGAGATTTTTCCAGCGGTCCCAAGGAAGGGAGTTTATCCACTGCCTGTGCTACCGGGGATGAGATGCTGAGCTGCCACTCGAAATCTGCATGGAAGGTGTCTGGGTGTCATTTCTTGATCTCCTCTATTATAATCTCATCCCCACGACAAGATAGCAATGGGCAGGTAAAGCAGTCGTGTGGCTGGAAAGTCACCAGGGATGGGATTTATCTCTAGGTTCCTAAATCAGGTGTCTAGACTAAACCAACCATCCCGGATCCTTCTAAAGGCAGCGGAAAGTGAGAGGTATCTTTGGAGAACGCTATGCGCTGCTTATCTTGGGCCCTGCCTTACTCTGACATTAATCTCCCTCTGATGGTATTTATTTAACTCCATCAATTACGTAGGGAATTTAATACCTAGCTCAGACTTTGATGTGTGACTCTGAAATAAATCCCACTCTCTGATGTGTGGCTCTCTGCAACAACTTCTCTGCCGGGAGAAAAAAAAACTGCCCTGGGTGGGTTTCAGTGCCTGTTTTCACCCGGTTTCTCCTCCTCCAGACCCAGTTCTTGCTTCTGTCTCTGGGAGAATGGGTGAAAGAGCAAAGCAGGAAAAATCAGATGTTTTATATTCCTGCTGCTGGTTGTGAAAATGAAGGGCAGATGGCTTCGCCTGTTGCTCAGTGTTGCTGTATTTGTCCACTATAGGATATATAGTGACTATAGGACACCGTGGCCGTGGGTCTAGGCAAAGGCACTGCTGCCCAGCCTCACTGCACGGTTACCCATACCCCACGTCCTTTCATCCACGTACTGCTCAAGTGATGGGATAAACGTCAGCGAGCTTTGAATCCATCCTGCAGCTGGACCAAAAGAAGGGGAAATAAAGTCTTTCTGCAAGATTGCTTTCACCAGCATCCCCCGACGCATCTTTTCTCATGGGCTTCATCCTACTGTCAAAGTCCTTGGAGCACAGTCTCCACAGGTTCCTCCTCAGCTGCCTGGACTTGCTGGGCTGGTTGGTGTCCCTGTGCTGGTCCCCACAGACTGGACCTGCCGCGCTGCCACGTCTCCACGCTCATCACCTGCAGCTCAGTCTGGAGGTTGGCAGCTGCAGTCTCCAACAGCCCCAGAACAATGCTCTTTTTAGTAAGAAAAGGGCAAAGTGGAAACAGAAGAAAGTGCACTTCCACTGTTGCATTAAAAGCTTTGACAGAAAGCGTCACAAGCTGACCCTCTTTTCTGGACCTTCGCTTTCAATTTTCACTCACTTCAAATTTAACTTCTATGAGGCTAATATTTGCTAAATATTCTTCCCAAACCCTACAGGGGCTCTTGTGTTCTTGGAAAGATGCCTAATGAGGCTTTGCAAACCTATGGACAGATGTGTGGCCCTAAAAATAGTCCTGCTGAGATCTTAGGTGCTCCTCCAGACCCTCATGCATCACCCGAGGGAAGCGTGATCTCCTGTTTCCATCTGGGCACAACCTGCCAGGACAAATCCTCTTCTATTAATTTAAATTAATGTAGGGTGGTCACGAATATCTCTCCATCACTTCACTTTCTTATTTGGACACTGTGTGCTGTCTAGTTCCCTTGGAAATGACTTGGTGGCAAGCTCTTCGGGCAGAACTGGGATGCCAAGCCCCTCACTCTGGTCCCCAACCCTCATGCTCCAGGTGGTCCTCGCCCTACTGGTCAGCTGTGAGCAGCCACTGCTGTATCGCCATGGGGGTAATCTGACTGCAGGACCTGATGTGGCTGGTCCAAAGCCCATTAGCAGGAGAGCAGAGCAGAGAGGGTCAGTGTCACCAGGTCACCATGCCCCAGGGTCAGAGAGACACACGGGGACCTTGCCAGGTGGACTTTGGCAAAAGGTGGTCAACCTGCCCAGAGGCTGAACTCACCTAGATGGCAACAGAATGAAGGCAACAGGGACTTTTGCATCAAAGCCCATCAGGTGCAAGCCCCAAAGGGTGTTTCCAGGGGGTTTCCAGGTGTAGATCCTCGTCAAAAATATCTAGTGGAAATAATGACACCCAAACACTCCTTACCCAAGGAAACTCCAGTGCCAGCGGCCAGCTTCTAGGCTTGGAGACTGCTGTACTGGGGTCTGAACTGGGGAGATCGCTGCATGATCTCGGGGATCTCCCAGCACAGCCCTTGGCTTGCTGGGGAGTTCCCAGCTGTCTTTCCAGTATTTGATCCCCCTGGGGCGGATGGGAGGGTGGAAGGGAAGACTTCCTAAGGGCTCTGTTCCTTTCCCATTTTTTGCACGTGATCTTTAGTTATGCACCCACTCCAGCCCCTCATTTTTCAGGAGTTTTTAGGAAAGACCGGGAAACAAGTAGAAAAAGCCCCACTGATAAAATATGCAGATACCTCAGAAGTGGAAGCAGGAGAATGAAGAGTACATAACAGGATGGAGGGGACTCCTTCATGGGAAATCATGGAAATAACAGAGAAACCTAGAAAGAATGTCTTCTGCAGCACCTTGGAGCTCCCTGGGAGCAGGTGATGATGCTCTCCACTAACAGTGCGCAGCACTTATTATTAGAGTGATCAGAGGTAAATACAGCCATGTAACAGTTTCTAAACACCCATCCAGGTGTACCTGATGGGTGCTTCCTCAGTGTTTTTCTAATTCTTGGGCTTACAAACCTATGCAGACTCTGTTCCTTCTTGTTTTAACACAGAGGGAGCTTTCCCTGCAGCGTCTCTTAGATGGGAAGGAGCAGGTAAGGTTCAGGTGCCCTGAAGTTGTATGGGGACATACTGGCCATGAGGACCCTTAGGGCCAAGGGTGTTCATTGTAAAGCTGAGGGCACTAACGGCCCTAATGAGCCCTGCCTGGGACCTCCACTCACACCCATGGGCCCAGGAGCTCATTTAAGCTCAGCCTCCAGACTGTGCTGTAGCCTTGGTAGCTGCTCTGTCTGTCCCATATCTGCTGTTCCTGGATGAACCTGAAGCTGCTTCATGCTCAGTCAAAGTGCTGATGGAGCCTTTATGAGAAGACCCAGCCTCAGATGCTTCCAAACAGAACTTGTTGGTGAGGGTACTGTCTGTACTGGGTTACCCTACCTCATCTCTCTGCGTTGCGTGGGGCCATGGATCCTCCAAGGAGCTGTTATCATTCCCCAAGCATCTACATATTTCTCCTGCTCCCCCTTCCACGGGTCTCTGAGGTAGGTGGGATGAACCCTGGGACTCCTTGCAGTGCAATAATTTTTTGTTGGGCCAGGTATATTGAGCACCTGAGGTCTGACACTTCCACTAGAGTTCATCATAGGAATGCAATGAGATACCAAGAGCAATACTGTGCAGACTTATTCTTTTCTATGAGACAAACAGCTTAAGAAGTGATTTATATTCCTGCAAAACAGCCCATTGCCTGCCCTGTGAGCAAGGGCAGGAAAGTATCTGACTGGGGCGGGTGTAACCTGTTCAAAAATCAAGTAATAGTCAAAGGAAGGTGAAAAAACTCAAGTGCACTCAGGCAGCAACAGTAAATATTTGGCTTTGAGAGGTTCAGAGCTATTTTATTTGTGAATCGATCTTATTTTTTCATGCAGCTCTGGTCGTGGACCAGCCCTTTTTTAAGATAGTTGGGGTAAGTTGGGTCTGGCAGCCAGAGCTGCTTTCTTCCCAGTCTGTTTTTCAGGCAATTACTTCCCAGGAAAAAAAAACCAAACAAACAACAACTTAGGTTGTGCTACCTGGGCGGATGAAAACAATCAGCACCAGTGATAAGTTTGTTATGAGCCCTATAAAAAGAGCTGCTCATCACCACCCCGGTGGGGAGAGGTTTGTAAACCATTCCCCTTTTGCTGGGCAGTGTCTGTGCACTTTGTGCTTTATTGTGTGGAGGTTGCTAGGCTGCATTTCTCAGGGCAGCAGCAAAGCCTGCCTCCTTTTTGTCTTCCTTTTTTCTCCATCCCGCTTCCTGAAACGGGCTGTGAAATAATCCCTGGGCTTGGCTCCTTGTGAGTTGTTGGTTGCTCACCATAGCTACGTCTCGGGATGGGGGGGCTCAGTAGATGGGGGGAGAGGAGAGCTCAGGCACAACAAAGTGGTAGGAGCTGGGTTTACACCTCAATCTGAGGTCTGATGAGCTGAAGAAAAGGCTTTGCTGTGTTAATGGGCAGTGATATTTTGTGCAATTGTGGGGAAAATAGGGCTGGGATTGGCTTCAAGAGGTCGCCTGCCCATCTCCCTGTGGCCACCTTTACCATGACGAATGAATGAATGACAGACCATTTTGTGAGGAGTCTCTGCTGATGGAGATTTCTCAGTTTCTATAGTGAATTTATCCCAGTGCTTTACTGCTGTACAGATATCTCGTCTTGCTGCAATTTTACCTTATTGCTTCTAACCCTAGCCCTTGTTGACATGGGAAGTTGTTTCTTTTCTTTACGAGTGGAATTTGAAGGTATCTCAGCTGCAACCCTATTTTGTTCCTCTCTCACCTCACAGGTCCTGTTTTCCAGACCCTGCTTTTCCCTATAAACCCTTGGTAACCAGCTGAACTAGAGGGTCCAGTTCCTCAGTTAAGGCCCTGCTATTTGCTTGCTCTTCTGCCTTCTGGGAGCTGTGGATGAAGGTCTGGCTTTGAGGAGCCCATCCTGCTCCCTTTGCTCAAGCAACCAATCTTGCAGTTATTTTAATCTCCCTCTGCCGCTCTTGTTTTGGACTTTGGCCCCGATGAGGCCTTCCTTAGGCTGGTGCAAAGCACTTGCTGAAATGAAAAATATCTGGGAATTTTTTCCTTTTTTTAAGACTATGATGCTTGCTCCAAGTCGTTGAGATGCGACCATATTTGTTAAAAAACAACGGTGCAAATGCACTTACGTTTCTCCCTCCCGGCCCCCAAACTCCATCTTCTCTCTGCATGGTTCATTAGTTTGTAATCTCAATAATTGCTGGGGAAACCTTTCTAATCTTGTCAATTGGCAATGCAACTGATTTTTAATTTAGTTTTAAAATAGGTTTTTGAGTCTGGCTATGCCTATGCTATTGATTTGAATTCTTGATTTAGTAAGCTGCTGCTTAATGATGTCTTTGCTTCTTTAATACCTTTCTCCAAGAGTCAAAGAATAACATTTGCAGGGATGGAAGAGGTGTCATCCAGTAGCTGTTTATAAACATAGTGCATTAAGCTAGGTTTCTCTAAAAGCCATTTATGTAACTTGCATTAAGTGAAATTAAAGCACCTGAATTACTTTTGAAAATGGTCTATTTAAGATAGATCCACACTGTAAAGTGTAAACATCCACATGGTGTGTGTGGCCAACGTGTCCTTTGATCAAGGAACCCCCATGAAATGCATCTGGTCTGAGCTAAGCCCAGCAACATAGAGGAAAAAGCACAGGCTGAGCTTTGTGTGCCGTACACGTGAAATCCAATGGATGTGCCTGAAGCATGGTCCTTCCCAGCAGCTTTTCTTGTAGATAAATTTTAAGAAGTTAATAGCTGATGCTCAGTGCTTTGAATGTGGCTGTATAGCTGCAGAAGCGATGAGCTGCCTTATTGCAGGTGGGGTGGTGGAGTATCACCAGCCTGCAGCCAGATAGCTTCTGGTTCTAGTTAAATTCAACGTAAACATAAGGATTTTTAGAGATGTGCCAAGTGGAAAGAATTTAAGAGACCAAAAATAGATTGGAGATTCATTGGCATAGTAATTGCTATTTTACTGTTCCTCTTTATCTACTTAAAAAAAATATGCAGACATTAACTTTTTAAAACAGTGTTTTGGGAGAAATACTATAGAAAAATATGTTACAATCTTACTGCTGCTTCCTCTGTTCAATTTTAGTGGCCAGTTTTCTTCATTCACACGCTTTATTCTTGTAATCAGATGGTTTCCTGAACTAAGCTCCCTTGAAGTGGTCAAGCTTTCAGAAAGTCAAGAGCCTTGTTCTGTCTGAGAGAAATTGGTTTCTTATGACACAGTGCTATGTTTTAGAAAATCTTTAGAACATTGTGCACCTTCCCAGCTCTGGTGACTTTTCACTCTGATTAATGCCAGGAGAGCAGATTACTCTTGAGTGAGAGCTGCCAGGAGCTCCTCTGCCTGATGGATGCCTTTCTGCTAATGCTGGGAGTCATTTCATACCATCTAGTCTCTGAGACTTAACGAGGAGATGCTGCCACTGGGGTTGCCGAAGTCAGAGTATCTGAAGGACATGGAAAGCCTCGTGTCAGTGTGCAGTCAAGTCCCACTTCACCATTAATTTTTCAACGTACATGGTATCACCAGCAATGTCTTTGTTTACATGCTGGGATGTAAGTACTAGATTACTTTTGCTGAGCATCCTGGTGTTGAAAGCAAGATATTCTATTTACCAGTGTAATTGAAGCTGGCTGGATACAAGAGTAGGGTCTGTGAACAAACACCAAAGTGGCCAGAGATGTCAATGCTTGGGGTGATTTTTCAGCTGCTCCAGATCTCTGCTCCCACTGAAAGCATCACCTCGTTGCGTAGCGAGGGTAGAGAACAAAGTCATGGGTGATCCCTGGGGGGGGGTCTCGCTCTTTAACTGGTATTTAAACTGATATTCCCCACACAGAAGGAAATTGGTGAGCCTTTCCTGGCTCTGACATGTGTATCTTGTTACCCATCAAACCACCGCTGTGCTCCAGTGTTGGATGTGGCTCTTGGAAAGCCAGAACTTGCTTTGAATTAACATGATGCTTGACACGCCTCAAGTGCAGCTGAAGAATCTCTCTTTTCTTTCTGTGGAAGAGATATGCGAGTTGTGAGGCATTAGGCCAAAGCTTGCTGTATTTTATTTACATTTTTACAATTAAACAAGAGGTTGATAAGATTGACAAGGAAGATAGGACTTATTAGACAGCAACCTCTAAACTCGCTGGGTGATTTAAAGAACAGTAGGGTATGAAGACTCTTTTCCAGTGTGAAATTGGAGTAATCGATAATAACATGCTCACTGACATGAAAGTTGCTTCTTAAAAGCAATTTATTATTCATTGAAATGCAGGAGCTGTGGTGTTTGACGAAGCCCCAGCGGAACGATGGAGAATATTCCTGATTTCTTTCTCGTGTTGTGCCAGCAAAGAGCAATCAATCATATTTAAGGGAGTGTTTTTTTCCTCTGTGATCCCCTGTAGCTTGGGGGGGAAGCAGTATCCTGGGGCATTAATTAATCTGTATTGCCTTATTCCTCTATGTGTGAGGTCTGAGTACTGTGCTGGGGAGTGGGGCCAATATAATTTCTGGGCTGTATATAGGGACTTGGAGCTTAATGCTTGGTTGTTTTTTNAAAAGGGTTAACACTGGAGACTCAGCTCCCTCTATGGTCAAAAGAGGGAGAGACACCTTTAGGAGGTCTCTCGGTCCAGATCGTGCTCTTCTAGAGCTGGGTATTCACTGTTTGGTAGCTGAAGTCTTCCCCCCTCCTCAAATTGTGGTGTAAATCTCTCAAGCGTATGAGCTGTGAATTCAATCATGGGCTTAGGCCAATACCTCTACTATGGTGTGAAAAAAAAGCATTTGCAAATGAATAAAGAATAACCAGGACTGGTATGAAAACACTCATCTGCATTAAGACAATATAGACCTTGAAGTGCCTTTGTAGTGCACTGAAAATCTGGCAAGGAATGGAAATGTTTACTGTGTTAGACTCTCTTACCCAGGGGCTGCTGGAGGTGAGATGAAGCTAATGCAGAGGAACTGCAAGTACATGTTTGGGGCTTTTTTTTTCAGCTAGGAGCCCGTGTGGATTTGCTACAATTACGAGGCTGTGGCTTATCGGACTAGAGGAACCCCTTAAAGCATGGCAGAGAGATGCAGACATGGGATTTTAGGTTCGCATCCGCTACTGCTGAGGGTTTGGAGTCTCCAGATGCCTCTTAGCAGAGCTGCAAGACATGATGTGGGCAGTGGTTCCTCCTCCGTTGCTTTGAGGGGATTAAATAATACAGATCGGTTTAGTAGCTTGCTTGCTTCTGAGCTGCTCTGTTGTGAGCAGGAGAGCAAGGGACACCCATCTCTGAAGGTATCGCAGCCCATTCATGGTTGGGAAGATCCTACAGCTGAACCTTCTCCATCGGCTGCCTGTAATGCTGCTCAGGCACTTCAGTGAAGAGGGATAAATCTGGGCGGGGGTTTCTGTGCCACACAGATAACATGGAGCAATTCTACAGCCTTCTCAGGCTAAGTCCTACTGCGGGGCTGCTGAGAGTAGTTTGTTGCCATTAGGCTTTGGAAGGGGACCATAAGTGCTGTTACACGTCTCTGCAGCAGATACAGTGGTTGCAGCTGTGGCTGTTGTATAGGAACTTGTCCCTTGCGAGGCTTGGAGATAATAAACTGATACGTGCGAGCACATGCAGATGATGATAGGATACAGTTTTCCAAGATGGGGCTTACTGTTATAAATAGGGGGCTGTTGGCTGATTTATGGGTACAAATCTTGCTTTCTGGAGGGGTTTCACCACGCTGAGGCTCAATTTGCTGTGCAACATGAGGTAGTCAATATTTTATTTCCCTGTTACCGAATACATTTGGTGTCAGCATGTGAGAGCAAGGAAACAAACATGGAAGTTCTTTGGCCTATACACGACATTTGAGAGGATTCTGGTCCCGTTTGGTAAAAAGCACAGCTTTTAATTTCTGCTTGCTTGCCTTGCAAAACGCTGGGGTTTCCGTGTGGAAGGGGGAGGTGATTGCTTCTTTCTCCCCTGCCTCCGGAGTGAAGCTAGCAAAGCTTTTCACTGACAAGAAGCTCTGAAGAAATCAGCGGGAAACCGCTTGCGACACTGAAAGGGCAAGTTGAAATTGCAAATATTACTGCAGCTGCTCTGAAGCCAGGAGCCACGAGGTCCGCGTTGGAGTAATCCAAATCCGGTTGGAAAGGTGCCTCTGGCGGGGAGCAGTGCCTCTACCTAGTCCTTGGCAAGCTGGATTTTCTCTGAGTTCAAACAGCTGCTGCTGGAAAGGTGTTAGAAGCTGCCACAGTTGTGGTCTTATTGTCTGGTAACAGCTTACATCGCTTTCCAGCCTGGCCCGAGCTTGTTCTACCAGTGGAGTGGTAGGAAGCTTGTATCCAAGTTTTTCAATATTTATTGGGCTAATTCAGTCCAGTAGTAAAACCATTGCCATTACATTGGGAATTGTTGTCTTCTTGACTTTTACAAGTTTGGCTTATTTTTAAAGTTTATTTTGCAACTTGTGGCTGCCCCATCCCTGGAGGGGTTCAAGGCCAGGCTGGATGGGGCTTTGAGCAACCTGGTCTGGTGGGAGGTGTCCCTGCCCAGGGCAGGGGGTTGGAACTCAATCTTTAAGGTCCCTTCCACCCCAAACCATTCTATGATCCTATGAACTTGCAAGAACTTTACCTTATGTAATATTGGGAGGAAAAAAAAAAAAATCCAAGCCAAAAACCCCGCAGCAACCCTCCAAATTTTTCTGGAGTAATGCTAGTGTGCTGCTTGGATGGCTGAACAGAGCCAGTCTGCAGCAGGATGTGGTAATTCATGGAATTCATAGAATGAACATAATAATTCCAGTGTCTTTGGAAAGAAATGTGTGCCTTGAGCAGGGCAATTGTCAGACCCATAGAGATCAAAGGGACATGAAAGCAGATGTGAAACCAGGACAGGAGCAAGGGCAGAGTCCTCGAGCAGTAGTGGTAGCAGGAGGGACAGGCTGGGGAGGGACGGAGGGGTGGCACTAGGACATGTCTGGAGTCCTGTAATGAGGTGTCACCTCCCAACTGACCTTCAAACACCCCCCCTGTGGGTGCTGAGTGGGGCAGGAGGGGCCTTGGTGTCCTTCAAGCAGGGCTGTCCCCTGGAAAGGCGAGCCTAAACTGTTCTTCCATAAATCTTGTCAGAAACGTCTGATCTGGGAACACCGGGGTCAGCAGTTGCAAGAAACCCTCAGGCTGGCCGAAAAACATAGATGTTGCTACTTGGCTTCTTGGATTATTCAAGGAGCTGAACATTTTCTGTTTTCAGCTTGTGGTAGATGGTGGCTGATGTGAACAGCTTGGTACTTGATAGAGTTTCTTTTTTTTTTTTTTTTTTCTTTTTTGGAAAGGCGACAGAAATTTCCTTTGGTGAGCTACAAGAAGGGCTGTAAAACTTGACAGGAAAAGGGGTGGGGAGGGGGAAATAATCCCCTGTTTCTGTTTTTCTTCCAGAGAACTGCTGCTCTTTGACTGGTTTGCCATTTCCCAATTTTGTGCTGCAGTCATTAAGCTAAGTAATTTCCTAAACTTCTAGGGGGAAAATGTTGCAAATGTATTACGCTGTGTTCTTTAACTTCTGCAGAGTTTATCTAAAACAAGAACTTTGTATTTCTTTCTTAACATACACACAAAATGCATAACATAAATATTTATTTCCAAGTGCTCGTATTTTAGCACTTTGAGTAGCTTCTGTCCTGAACATCTTGGAAACAAGAAAAGAAATAGGATTCTTTTTAATTCCACCAATATCAGTGCAATCATCTATAAGATGAGAACCTGTTTTGCTGCCTGCCAAATAGGAATACTGTACAGCTGTTTCAGGAACTGAGCCCATATGTACACAATATAAAGTTGCATCAATGAAGATTACAGGCAAGAACTTTGCTCGTGTAGAAAACAGCTACTGTTCTTGATCTGTTTAGTTATAAATCAAACAAATCAACTGGAAAATTCTAGGTTAACCAGACATAATGTTTTTTATGTAAACCCGTATTAGGCTTTCATTGTGAGGGCCCTTTGAGCCCATTTATTTTTATATTGCTTCTAAAAAAGACTGTTCCTCTGATTGCTTTGAGTTTTCTTCTAGTCCTTGTCCCTCAAAGGTGTATTCATATGTTTAGTTTTACGCACTGTAAATCTTGATTAAATTTGTGCTATACTTTGAGATGAGGCTGAGAGAAGCTCTTCAAGACCAGACTTGCCTTTGCAGCTCTTTGGGGTAAGCTGGGGGAAGAAAACTCCTGTTGATGAAGGCCTAAATAACCCCATTTTCATGGAGCAGTCAGGCTGGATGTACCGTACCTGGCTCAGCCTCTGCAACACGCTGCACCCGTGTGTGTATTGACATCCCATGCAACATAGAATCACAGAATTGTCCAGGTTGGAAGGGACCTTCCAGATCATCCAGTCCAACCATCAACCTCACTCTGATAAAAACCATCACTAAACCATGTCTCTAAGCACTATGTCAACCTGGCTTTTGAATCCCTCCAGGGATGGGGCCTCAACCCCTTCCCTGGGCAGCCCATTCCAAGGCTTCAGAACCCTTTCTGTGTCAACGTTTTCCCTACTCTCCAATCTGAACCTCCCCTGGCACAACTTGAGGCCGTTTCCTCTTGTCCCATCGCCTGGGACCTGGGAGAAGAGACCGACCCCCACCCGGCTACCCCCTCCTTTCAGGGAGTTGGAGAGAGCAATAAGGTCTCCCCTCAGCCTCCTTTTCTCCAGGCTGAACACCCCCAGCTCCCTCAGCCTCTCCTCAGGAGACTTGTTCTCCAGACCCCTCACCAGCTCCTTTGCCTTTCTCTGGACCCGCTCCAGCACCTCAATGTCTTTTTTTTGTGGCAAACATGGCAAACAAATCTTACAAACGCACCGATGAAGTTTTCCCCGTGGCAATCTGGGGTTGTAAACATCCTAAATCTGGGCTGTCCTTAGAGCAGCACCTTGCAGCTGAATTCCAAGCGTCCCATGTCATTTGGATGTGAGCAGTCAGGTCAGAGCACGGCGTGTTGAAATAAATCACACTCGGTCTTGGCAAATCAGGATTGTGTTTGTTTGTAAGAGCATGAATTGGCATCCTATGTGATGGGTTGCACCCCAGCAGCCACTTAGCTGATGTCTGTGGGCTTGCATGTGCTGTGGCCTGATGTGAGCCACGGAGCACTGGGAGGAAAAAGAGGAGGAAAATGTTTCTCTCTTATCCTCTGCTCCGCTGAGACTTGGACAGAACCACACTAACAAAACTGGCTAAATGACAGGAGAAGTGTGATTTGGGCTGTGTTAATATCACGGATGTTTGGATGGAAATATGGGTCTTGAGCCACACAACCCACTTGTGGGGAACACTCCATTTACTTAATTTTGCTGTTTCTACTTTGTGTACCTAAATAGGGATCAGATTCTTTTCTTAAAATGACTCAGCTAACCTTATTGCCAGGTTTTTATGAGATTACCTGCTTAGCTTATGAACTGCTTACAGACTGCATCTCCTCTGAACCAGTTATGGACACTTTTGTGGGTGTTCAGTGTGGTGTTGCCCCTATTCTTTGATTAGGCAGGGGAAAGGACAGGGGAAGCCTGGATGGCATCTCCTTCTTGGGCCTTTCACACCTTCCAAATAAGTATGTGAAACCGGACAGTGGACTATTTCTTTACCAACTCAAGCCTCAAGCTGAAACAACGTTAGCAGTCAATGCACATGACTTTAATTTTATTGACCCTGCTCTTATACTTCAGAAGCATGTTGTCTTGGAATCAAACAAAACAGCAGCTCCACACTCCTGCTATGCAGCTGTGAACTTCAGACGCTCACGTGAACTTGCTTGTGACCCTTTTGGGCAGGGTTGGGTCCTGGGTTGCATGCTCTGGATTCCTGGCCGTGCAGCACACAGGGCTTAACCAGCACTGTGGGGTGGAGGAACCCTTGGAGGTCCAGATCTGCTGACTCGGCAGCTACTCGGTGTGGCTGGCAGCTGCTAGCAACTTCCCAGCACATGCCTACTGTGGTCTTTAATCAAGCGTCAGGGAACGCATGGAAAGGAAATGAGTCTGGGGTGAGACACAAACATGTACATCGTGATCTATTCTAGGAAGCCAACGTGTTTCTCATTTCCATCTCCGACAGGCCACGGCTGGCTGGAGCAGGGATTGTAATTCCTGCCCTGTTGCTGAAGCGGGGAGCAATGTTTCTTGCAGGAGCTTATTGCACCTTCCTCATGCCTGAGAATTACGGCTGGAGGTTTGCTAATGGCTTATCTATTGATTTGTTTCTTAATGCGGCGTTGGCGATATGCTTAGGTAGGCAACATTAGACTGCGTGCAAATGGCAAATATGAATGATCGTAAGTTGTATGGAATCAGAGAAAGTAATTCAGTCTCTAAGAGAAGCCCTCGGAGCTGATGTAGATCGAGAACCTTAAATATACATTAAATCCTGCCACTTCCCCCTGTCTTCCAAAGGTTAGCCCCTACCTTCTCTTCAGGACTGCCAGATCTAAGCAAAAAGGGGTGGAATAGGTGGAGCTGTTGTTATCTTAGACTACATCAAGACTGCAATACCCCTTTAAAATCCTCACCAAAAAGATCTGAATCTACTCTTGTGAGGTTGTCTCCCCAATGGATGTTGAAGTCGGCGCTGACACCTGAACTGAGAGGCACTGTGTCGTGCTGCTTGAGCCCAGCTTCTTCCATTCCCCTTGGCCAACTGGTTGCTGCTTGCTCGCAGGAATGAGCAGGCAGCGCTGGGTCCGAGGGAAGAAAGAGGGGTGTCCTCCATTCAGAAAGTTATTATAATCCTCTGATTTCATTACTTTGTGGAAAGAGGGGAAAAAAGCACTCCTTTTTTTTTTTATACTCGAGTGCTTTCGGACTTGACTTTTTGCATCAGCCCTTTAGGACCAACCCATTAATGGACTAATCCATTAATGATGTTATTTTCCCCTTATAAATATGCAACCTGCAATACCCCAACGAGGCCCTGCTGGGTGAGAGGGTCTCAGAGCGTTGCAAAACCAGGACTTATTTGGCTTTCTTCTCTCTCCAGCCCCTTTTCCAAGACAGCCTTTAAAGGAGGGTGAGACAGCTCTGTTTTAGCATGAGTGATGCTGGCAGGCATCTTGGTTGGCAGAGTGGAGGTGTCCAGACTGCAGCTCTGTGGGAGAGGTCCTCTTGGCATTGCTGGGAGGCTGCAAGTGCTAAGAGTGATCATCTTCCAGCAAACCTCTTGGCCTTATTCTTCACCAGACTCTAAGTCAGCTCAGGCCATGGGAGCAGCCTGGCTGTCCTGCTCCTCAGCTCCCTTTGCAGCTCTTCTTGGGGCCAGGAGCAGCAGGGATGGATGGAGAGCAGGACCAGGAGCTCAGGTGGTGGCCAGCTGCTCCTGGGAAAGGCAACTCCCTTCTCTGCAGGAGAAGCTGCTTTGGCACAGCCACAACACTAATCTTGCCACCTGCAAGAAGCTGAGGTACTTTCATCCTTTTTTTCTTCATCTGAATAGTGGCAAAAGGAATTTCTGCCTGGGCTACAGAGGAGCTGTGTGATAGGCCAGAGAAAGATGGAAACTCTGATTGAAATGAATATGGAAAACCTAATCTCCATGGAGTAAGTCTCCCAGTTTCAAGATAGGTTCTTAAGCTCAGATGTAAAGCTGTGAAAAAGCCGTGGTCCTCTGTTGTAACGGGCTTTGGAGAAGTTGCTCCAGCTTTTGAGGCTTGTAAATTGTTATTCCTCTAAAGGAAAGGCTGTTGCAGAACCTCAGCTCTCTCATGGCTACAAACTTTCTTCCAGTTCTCAGCCTAAATGGGTTCAGAGCCATTTGTTCTTGTGCCACCATTGTCCTCTCACTCAAATGGCTCCGCTCCCTCCCCGGTGTGTCTTTTCCTCCCAGACTCATGCATTTATAGTGAGAGAGAGTATTCCTCTCTACCTGTGCTTTTAGCCAAATTAAACAAACCAAGCTCTCAGTTTCCTGGCATTATGTGAAGGTGTGTGTGAAGATTAGCAAGGCTTGCAGTGATGCTTCCTAAGAGGCTTTTTTTTTTCAGGGTTGAAGGAACAAATAAGATTTCCTCTCACTTCCTTGAGAGCAAAATATTACTAAGATATCAATATTATTTTTTTTTAAGGATATTTCACAAATAGCAACATTTATCTGGAAGTTTGGGGGCTTCTGTGTTTATTGCAGAGGTTGTGGGTGTATTTTAATTCAATCAGAAAACACAGCTCTTTGGTGGTTTTCTCAAATAGATGCTTTCTTGCCTGGCAAGCGCACGGGAAGACGACCTACTTTATGAGACCGATAGTGGGTTAGTAACAGATCTGTTTGTTCCCTTTTCTGCTAAGAAAGAACATCTGATATCTAGGAATAATTCTAAAAACAATCCCACGAGGGCAGTTATCTTGAGCTAAAAGTACTGTCTGGTGACTTATGTAAGATGCCATCTTCTGCGAGGAGACAGCTTGGATGGCATGGTGACAGCCGACCAAAACAGTTACCGCTTGCAATGTGGGACAGAGTTAAATATTTGTACTAACTACAGATGCCAAGAGCTGATACTTGTATACCCATTTCAAAATATAAAAAAACAAAAGCACAGGAGGTTAAATGCAATAATTTAATAATTTAAAAAGCCATACCTGAATCTAAAAACAAGATGTGCTCGAAGTGACTAACCAGAAATCTTCAGTTAGTTTTAATATAGAATAGTTCGGGTTGAAAGGGACCTTAAAGATCAACATTTCCAGCCCCCCTGCCCTGGGCAGGGACACCTCCCACCAGACCAGGTTGCTCCAAGCCCCATCCAGCCTGGCCTTGATCCCCTCCAGGGATGGGGCAGCTACAGCTTCTCTGGGCAACCTGTTCCAGTGTCTCACCACCCTCACAGGAAAGAATTTCTTCCTGAGATCTCATCTAAATCTCCCCTCTTTCAGTTTAAAACCATTACCCCTCATCCTATTGCTACACGCCCTGATAAGGAGTCCCTCCTCATTACTCCTGTAGCCCCCCCCATTAGGCACTGGAAGAGGCTGTAAGGCCTTCCTGGAGCCTTCTCTTCTCCAGTCTGAACAAACCCAGCCTGTCTTCATAGGAGAGGTGCTCCAGCCCTCTGATCATCTTTGTGGCCCTCTGCTGGACATGCTCCAACAGGTTCATGTCCTTCCTGTGTTGAGGACTCCAAAGCTCCAGGTAGGGTCTCACCAGGGCAGAGTAGAGAGGCAGAATCACCTCATTTGATCTGCTGGCCACACTTCTTGTGATGCAGCCCAGGATGTTGTTGGCTTTCTGGACTGTGAGTGCACACTGCCAGCTCATGTTGAGCTTCTCATCCACCAACACCCCCGAGCCCTTCTCCTCAGGGCCTTTCTCAGTCTGTTCTCTGCCCTGCCTGTATTTGTGCTTGGGGTTGCCCCAAACCATGTGCAGGACCTTCCATGTTATTGAGCCTGAATGTCTTAATAGATTTGGAAGCTTGCACCAAAAGGTAAATCTCAAGCACATTTTATTATGGATACAATGGACATCAAATAATTGCAGATTTTTGGTTCAACTCTAGCAAAGAGACCAATGGCTATTTGATAACTAGTTTGAGTGTGGGCTTCAGACTCTGCCCTCCAAGAGCTCCTGTGTAAACCCAGGTGAAGGTGAGCACCTTGTTCCTGCTACTATCCCTAAGGAGAGCAATCACAGAGGAGGTAGGGCAGTTGCTCAAGGTGCCTGTGGCAGAGGCAGCCCCCTGTGACATGCTGAACTCCAGCTGATCCATGTGTCAATTTTCAGCCAAATACTGCTGTGGCATTTGTCCTGAGGAAGGGAAGCGGAGAGGGAGGTGCTGATCTCTTCTCCCTGGGATCCAGTGATAGGAGACGTGGTAATGGTTCACAGCTGCTCTAGGGGAGGTTTAGACTGGACATGAAGAAGCATTTCTACACCGAGATGGTGGTCAAACACTGGAAAAGGCTTCCTAGAGAGGTGGTCAATGGCCAAGAAGCCTGTCAGTGTTTAAGAGGTATTTGGACAATGCCCTAAATAACATACTTTACCTTTTGGTCAACACTGCAGTGGTCAGGCAGTTGGACTAAACGATCATTGTAGGTCCCTTCTGACTGGAACTACTCTGTAATGTGTTTGGTGGTGGGTTTTTTTTTTGTCTTAACTTGCTTCCCACCACTTATAAACCTTCCACCCGCGGGATGTTTGCTAGGTGGTGGTTCCTGCACTTTGTAGGAGGCTGGTCCTAAACTATATTCTGTTGCTTGGTGTCTGAAAGCCAGCACTCGATCTCATGGGGTCACACTTGATTCGCCCAGAAGAGTTTAATGGCTATATATTGACCGGTAGCTCCTGCTTTACATTTTGTCCAGAACAAAAAACCTCTTCATGAAAAATGCAGTAAGACTGCATCTAACAAATGTGTGGTAAAAACAGTGGTATTGGTTAAGAGCAGCTGGATGCTGGAATGACCTCTGAATAAAATGTCTTACTGGCTTCAGCTGACCTTGTGCTGACCAAGTATTCTTCATGTGCAGGGATAACTGTGTCAATACAGAGCTCTGGAAGCAAGGGGGCCTCCTTGTGCTTCGCAGCAGCTAATTAGGACTCAAGTTCTGAGAATTGAAGCTGAACAGAGGGCTGGAGCCCCTCTGCTGTGAGGACAGGCTGAGAGAGTTGGGGTTGTTCAGCCTGGAGAAGAGGCGGCTCTGGGCAGACCTTATAATGGCCTTCCAGCACCTGAAGGGGCTACAGGAGAGATGGGGAGGGACTCTTGATCAGGGAGTGGAGCGACAGGACAAGGGAAAATGTCTTCAAAGTGAAAGAGGGGAGATTTAGATTAGATATTAGGAAGAAATTCTTTGCTGTGAGGGTGGTGAGGCACTGGCCCAGGTTGCCCAGAGAAGCTGTGGCTGCCCCATCCCTGGAGGGGTTCAAGGCCAGGCTGGATGGGGCTTGGAGCAACCTGGTCTGGTGGGGGTTGGAACTCGATGATCATGGAATGGTTTAGGTTAGGAGGGACCTTAAAGATCATATCTTTATCTGATTCATATCTTTAAAGTCCCTTCCAACTCTAACTGTTCTATGAACTGCTACTTCCACCCTAATTCCCCAAATTGCCATTATTAGGGGCTCCCCAGCCTGCGGAGGTTTCCCAGCTCCTCACACCCGGGGCGTCAACGCAAAAAAAAAAAAAACACCCTTTTTTTTTTTATTTCGGCTTTTTATCGAAAGATCGCCTTTTCCCCGTGCTGTAGCGCAGACTTTGAAGCCCTTTTATCCAGGGACGGGCCTCCAACCGGGCCCTCCCCACAGGCTCCGGGCCTTCCCCTCCCTGTCCCGCCCCGCTCCTCCCGCTCGGGCCCGGCAGGGGGCGCTGTGATGAGGGCGGGAGGCGCCGGGACCCTGTGAGGCCGAAGAGGAGGAGGAGGAGGCGGCGGCAGAAGGAGAAGGAAGGAGGAGGCAGCAGCGATGGTGAGTGGGGAGTTAGGGGGTGATGGGTGCCCGGCTCGGTTGGGGGACGGAGGAGGGGGAGAGAGAGATAGGGGGTGTCCCCGGTGCGCGGCCTGCGCCGGCCCGGTCCGGCCCGGCCCTCAGGCGGCGAGGCCGGGGCCTTGTCCGGCCTGGGGGGGTGTGTGTGTGGGCAAGGNCAGTGCTGTGCCCCTAAAGGAGATGGCGAATCACCCTTGGCGGGCCTGTCTCCCACAGGTGTCTCGTTTCAGGGCAGGGAGGCTCCAAAATGGTGTTTTCGGCTGCCTCTGAGGGTTTATTTCAGCCGTGTGTGTACGTGGGGGGGCGGTAAATTGGGTTTTCCTTCTTGCTCTGGGTGCCTGAGGTCTGCTGGAAGTTGTCTGGCTAGTAGAGACCCTGTTTGCTTGCTTATTTGCTTATTTATCATTATTATTTTATTTTTTTTTCGGCTGGAATTAGTAGAGAAGCCAGCTCTGAAGTCACAGCTGGGATTGCTTGAGATACAGCCGGCGCTGGGATGCGGTCCTTGTTTTCCGAACCCTCAAACCTGGAAGGGGTGCTAGCTTTCCCCCCTTTCCCTCCCCAGGAACGGGGGGAAATCACGGCTCCTACCGTGATTGACGAAAGGGCATCATCTCTGGCTGTCAGCCTTTTCCCACTGGGTCACGAGTGGCTGTCCGTGCCCAAACACTCAAGTGCCTCTTCCTCTTCCCACTCTGGTGTGGAGCTTTGCCCAGCCAGTGGTGTCACCACCTTCGACTTGGGGGGGGGTGTCAAAGGCAAGGTCCATGGCATGCCTTTCCTCTGTGGGCGCACGCATCTTGGGACAGCGTGGAGAGCTTGCGTTTCGGTTGCTTTCAGCGGCCAAAAGTTAGGTCTTTTGGAACTGAGGAGATACTGCGCACCTTGTGCACAGTGTGGTCTAGACTGGCCTGGGGTTTCTGGAAGCTTGCTGTGTGGTCAGGCTGTTCTCACCTTAGTCGCTCTGTGCCAAGGCTTTGCAGAGAATATGGTTACTTGCTGCGTCTGGAAGACCTATGCAGGTTTGCTACTTGGATTTGTTAGTGTAAACAGCAGCTATTGTACAGGGTTCCTGGCTTCTGGAAAGCTAATGAAGTTGGCTGTGTGCGCAGGGGCTGACGCTTTCTCTGGAGAAACACTGATACATAGCATTTTTCCTAAATTGTGGTTTTTCTCTGCGATCTTTCCCATGACCTTAGCAAAAAAGGATTGCGAGGCACTGGATATTTTACCTAGGTGAAGAAAAATCATGCTTCTCCCATGTACTGTACGCTTTCACCCTACTAAGAGCTTTCCACCCTCTCACTATCCTTAGAAGTCATAGATGAATTGCTAACCCGAGGAGGGGATGGTCTGCTGGGATGGTTCCTTGCCTTTGATTTCTCCAGCGCGTATTTCCACTGTTTGGTGGTGGTAAGATAAACCTAATCACAGCATTTATTGCGTGCGTGTGGTTTGACTGGTGTGGCAGTGATCAAAACCTCGCTGTGACTGTCTTGGCAAAAGGGATTGAGTCGAGCTCATTTCCATGAGTAAGGATTTTGAGGTGGTGCTTGTCTCTTTCTGCCAAACACACAGTTCTGGCAATAAAAAAGGCGTAGTTTCTATCTGATCTCCTCTTGCACCAGCTGTCTCCCACCACAGACCCTTGTGTGCAGCGAGGGTTGTTTTAGAAGGCCTGATCTGTTCAGCCTCTGTTTTTTGGAAACAGAGTGATGCATTTTTGACCTACGACTATTACTCTTGTTCCCTGTGTCCCAGGCGATCAAAGACAAGTACTGAAATCTCTTTGTGTACTGGTGAAGCGGCTATGGCCACTGGTTGTGTGCTGATAGGGGCTTTGAAGTACCTTTTAGTACTGTCCTTAGAGCGTGATATGTAACTGAGATTTGGCTTTTATTTTTGAATGATGTCGTAGTAGTGGGTGTGTTGGTCTCTTTGCATGGGGCTGTGGTGACTGTGATAGGACTTTCTTTCTTCTATTTTGGAAAGATCTGTGTTTCTTGGAAATTTGCAGGTAAAACTTGCTTGGTGTTGTGAGTGTTTCCGTTTCCTTTACCTGCTTGTAGCTCACTGAGGTCCATCCGTGCCACGTGTCAGGAAGGGCATGTGACCAGGTATCACAGGGGCTGAAGGGTTTTGTGCGTTGGTGTCGATAAGATAGTCGTTGAGGATTTCTGTGCCGTGGTCAAAAGTTGCCCAAGAACAAGGCCCTTAAACGTATAATAGCGACATTCAGTTTGTGCTGATACTAAGGGTTTTGTCAGAGGCTTGCATAACCCTGCTAGGAAGCCATGCCAGGTCTTGGTGCTGCCTCTCTTCTCAGATGCCCCTTCCCAGAACAATTGCTGTGCTATCTCGTCTGCTTTCAGGCAGCTCCCCCCAAGAGCTTTTTATCTTTTATTGCTGCGTGTACCTCTGCGTGGCACTGAGCTGCTCGCAAAAGGTTTCCCATAAATACCAGTTTTGTTCCGCAGAAAGGACTGCGTGATCTGAGAGGGTGCTGAGCGGAGGGATGGACAAATGTGTCCAGATGAGTCCCAGCACACAGGGAACAGAGCACTTCTTTTATCCTAGTCATTGTGGATGCTGGGAAAGGACATTTCCTTGCAGAAACTGCACCTTCTTGGAGCTGGTGACCCACAAGGAGAGATCCATAATGGGTTCATGGAGGGTATCTATCGAGCGCATCCTGTCTCTTATGAGATTTGAGATCTGTGCTGCCTGGAGCGTGTCTAGATGTTTGCAGAAACTTTGCTTGTATGAGTTGGTTGGTTTGTAGTGAGCAAAGTGAACAGTAGTAACAACATCTTGTGTGTGCTTTGGGTTAAATCAAATTTAAAGTTGCACCTAATTTTGGAGTCCTTCGGGCTCTTGTAAAGCCACGCATTTTTTGAGCCTCAAATCGGTCTTTTTCCGACTTGTTTTGATAGTTTTAGGTTCCTTCTCCGCAGTGGAAGCTGGGATGCTGCTGGTCTTACTCTGAGTTGCTGCCTTGTTTGTTTTTGTGCTGAAGCTATAATTAGCCCTTGTCTAGCCACTCCCCTTGAACTCTCAGAGCTGGTGGGATAGTACATACACATTCATTTTGCATACACTCTATATGGCAAAAAAAAGAATAATTTGCCATCCCTGGGGGGAAAAAATTAATAATTCAGTATGGCAGTGGTGGAAATAAAAGCAATGCAGAAGCTGGTGGTACCAGGGAGCTGTGGTAAGGTGAGCATGACCAGAATGTGGTCATGCTTTTCTTTCGTATAGTTCAGCCCGTACATCTAAAGGCTCTTGATTTTTCCTGTGTGCCCGCATCCTTTGGTGAGGGGGGGGGGCAGCACGCAAACCTCGAGCTGTAATCGGGAGCTGACTAACAAATATTCTCTGCCCCACGCTTATGTAAAGCTGTTTGTCACACCGGGGGTGGCAGGGAGGGACGGAGGAGCCGGATTCATTACCAGGGTACGAATCAAAACACCGTAGGCACATGCAGCAACTAGCACCCTCCGAGGCTGAGAGGGCATTGCTCAATCCCGTTCCCTGGCTCTCCGGTAGGAAGCTGGCTGGCTGAAGGGAGCAAGACCAGTACTTAACCTGCGGCTAGGCCAGTTAACGCTGTGTAGTTGCACTGGTCAGATGTGCCTTTTGTGGCCAGGGCCTGTGCTGGCATGGCAACAAGGTGTTAGCTAAGGCACTGCTAATTGAAGTCTTCCTTCTTCTGAAGAGCAGAATAAATAAACGAAGCTGCTGCGTCGTTGCTGGTTTTGCGCGGTGTATTTTCAGGCAGGAAGCCTTCTCCTGGGAGAAACTTGTTGCATAGGAGCCCAGGCCTTAATTACAGTGGCAATACCTGTATTCTGCGCGTTACCCTAATCAGAGTTGGCCGAGCTCGTGCGAGTCGCTATGAGCAATCTCCCTCTGCCTTGATTTACTGCGTGCCGAGTTCTGCGACGTGCCGCCGCCTTCATCGGCTCCGTTGAACTGAGGAAAGACAAATGGCAAACGCAGACGTTAAGGTTCAGGCACAGGGAGGTGGCCAGAGAGTCACTGGTTTGGGGAAACGCGTGGATTCGAGTGAAAGCTGAGGATGTGGTTTGATCTCAACAATTTCTAATTGCAGAGTCAGCCTAAGACTCATGCTATCGCTTAAAATAAACTTATCTTTAAAAGCTACTTTTATTCTGTGGCCCACTTTAAATGCTCTCCTGGGGGAAGGAAGATTGTGCTGATAAACCCCTTTTTTTTTTTAACTCTTCCCACAGGTAAACTTTTAACGGTGCTTCCACTTTGCAGTGTCAGAAACAGGAGGCGCTTGCAGCAAAAGTATGAGGTCCTCCAGTTTATTGCCTTTCTGTTTCTTTCTCTCTCTCTTTTAAGCCTTATTTGAGTCCTAAAACTCACAGCCAAGGAAATGCTGTTCTGGCAAAACTGCAATAATTTTAGCTTTGTTAGCTTTGGCATTCCCCCCCCCCCCCACTCTCTTCGTTGTTTTCCTG